>VONZ01002111.1:0-68322 GCA_012976165.1 Labeo catla
TTTATTAATTCTTATTTATTAGTTTGAGTTTTTTGGTCATTTTCATAATGTTTATTTATTTATTTATTTTATTATTTTTTTAAATATGCCTATATAGTTTTTATTTATTAGTTGTAGCTTATTTAGTTTTTTTATATTTTTTTATATTTTTGGTTTACACATTTAGTAATTTGTTTGGTCAATTTTATTAGGTTTAGTTTTTTGTCTATAATAAAGTGTCTATGTATTAATGTGTAAATATGTTTTTAATATGTATATCTTAAAATAAGTTTTACAAATTTGTATTTATTAGTTTTTAATTTTAATTTTTTTGTTTTACTTTATATAGTTTTAGTTATTTTTATATTTTTGGTTTACACTTTGATTTTAAAGACTTTTGTTGTTGTTGTTGTTGTTGTTTTCCCCCGTTTTTGTTAGTTTTAGGTTTTTTTTATGTCTATAGAGTTTTTATTAATTTCCATTTTTTGTATTTGTTATTTGTATTAGTTTTCTTTTTAATGTGTATATCTACGTTTTATTAATTCTTATTTATTAGTTTGAGTTTGGTCATTTTTATAATTTTTATTTATTTATTTATTTATTTTTAAATACGCCTATATCGTTTTTTATGTTTTATGGGTCATTTTTATTAGTTGTAGTTTTTTTGGAAAATATGTTTTCATTCATTTAAATTTTTTAGTTTACATAGTTTTACTTATTTTTATATTTTTGGTTTACTTTTTTTTTAATATATAAGTTTTTATTTATTTTCATTTAGTAGTTTATTTAGTTATTTTAGTACTTCAAGTTAAACTAAAAGAAAATGAGGAATGTTGCTTGGCAATTAGCCGAATTTTTTCCCTGTTATTTTATTTAAATGAATGTAATGTATTTTTCGTTTTACCCTTTTTATGGTTTTCGTTTCAGTTAGCTACTACGGAGACGTGGTTGTGTTAAATGTGATTAGTAACAGCAGGAAAAATGATCTACATGTAAATAATGGCTTGATTTACATTTAATAAATGCAAATAGGTTTCACAAGTGACTGAGACAGGAAAACAGACGAGACACATAGGAGACAAACGAGATGCAAATGATCATGGATTCGCTCTCTCAAACCGGCTTTTCTCGTTCAGCATCAGAATCTGAAGCGAATCTAAAGAGTTTCTGCCTCTCACTGTAGTCATAGCAACAGGTTAATCAGCATCCTCTCTGATCTCTCTGTCGCCGAGCAGGTTGCTAAGATACAGATGAAGTTGGCGGCCCCGGAGAGCGACCAAACAAACCTGTGCAAAATAAAACGCATTTCGTTTTGTCGCAAACGCCTGGAGGTGCAGAACGGAGCGCACGAAAAGCTTTTTGTGGGCTGTAGTTAGCAACAGGCCTAACGAGACATGAATAAACAACGACACGCGTTTGTTTTGTCACACGCGAGCTGTAGCGAGGAGGGGGACGATTGCAGGTTTGGCCTGCGAGTTGCATCATGTTCCTCTGGGCGGCGGGTGAAGGTGCGCCCTGCTTCCATTCCTCACGCTCGTCTCTGGCGATGGCAGGAAAGATTAACGAGCCGCGGTGAACAGATTTAGCCAAAGCGCCGTGAGTGTAGATTCAGCAGGGTGCGGGAGATTTTAGGCTGCTGCTTCTCTTCAAGTTTTGCATAAATTTGACTAAAAAGCAGCTTTTCGAGGAACTTCGGCGCTGAGGAAATCAAGGCCCCAATTTCATGTTTTCATCAAATCAGCCGAAAGACGCGCAAAGGACGTTTTCCGATTTCCATAAATGTGTCACGGCGAGCAAACGTGATCCAGATACGACAAACTTCATTCTGAACACCGACTCATTCAGCTGTGACTCACTCTGACCTTCACACACACACACACACACACACACTACAACTGTACTATTGCCAAAATGTACTGCAGAAAAATTTCCTATTTAGTATTTTTGTCTTGCTTTCCAATACAAACATAGTCTATATTTGTATTCGTTTTTATTGATTAGTTTATTTAGTATTTATTTTTAGCTATTTTTATATTTTTGGTTTACACTTTAAAGATTTTGTGGGGTTTTTTTTTTTTGGTCATTTTTGTTAGTTTTAGAGTTTTTTTAATGTTTATAGAGTTTTTATTCATTTTTATATTTTTGGTTTACATTTTAAAATATCTGCCGGTGTTTATTATGTTTTTGTTTTAATATGTAGCTTTTGTTCATTTTATTTATTAATTTTAGTGTTATTTTTATATTTTCAGATTAAATGTTTTAGTATTTTTTTTTTTAAATAAATGTATATTTTCTTTAAATTATATTTTATTGATCAGTTTTAATTTATTTAGTTTTAGCTATTTTTATATTTTTGGTTTACACTTTGATTTTAAAGATTTTTTTTTTTTTTAGGGTTTTTTTTTTTAATGTTTATAGAGTTTTTATGAATTTTTATTTAGTTTTATATTTTTGGTTTACATTTTAATTTTAAAAATATCTGCCAGTGTTTATTACTTTTTTATTTTTTTTTAAATGTAGCTTTTGTTCATTTTTATTTATTAATTTTAGTTTATTTGAGTTATTTTTATATTTTCAGATTAAATGTTTTAGTATTTTTATATATATTTTTTTATATATGTATTTTTTTAAAGTGACATTTTATTGATCAGTTTTAATTTATTTAGTTTTAGCTATTTTTATATTTTTGGTTTACACTTTGATTTTAAAGATTTTGTGTTTTGTTTTGTTTTTTTTTTTGGTCATTTTTGTTTTAATGTTTGTAGAGTTTTTATTAATTTTTATTTAGTTTTATATTTTTGGTTTACATTTTAATTTTAAAAATATCTGCCAGTGTTTATTACTTTTATTTTTATTATTATCAATATTATTTTTAAATATGTAGCTTTTGTTCATTTTTATTTATTAATTTTAGTTTGAGTTATTTTTATATTTTCAGATTAAATGTTTTTTTTTTAAATATATGTATACTTTTTTTAAATTACATTTTATTGATCAGTTTTAATTTATGTAGTTTTAGCTATTTTTATATTTTTGGTTTACACTTTGATTTTAAATATTTTGTGTTTTTTAATGTCTATAGAGTTTTTATTAATTTTTATTTAGTTTTATATTTTTGGTTTACATTTCAATTTTAAAAATATCTGCCAATGATTGGTACTTTTATTTATTTATTTATTTATTTTTTAAATAGGCCTATTTATTTTATTACACTTTTATTTATTAATTTTATTTTATTTAGTTTTTTTTTTTTTTTTTTTTTAGATAAAATGTTTGTCATTTTATCAGTTTTATTTTTATACAGTATATGTATATATAGTTGTTTTTTAATATATACATTTCTGTTTATCAGTTTTAGTTTTAGTTTTAGTTATTTTTATAGTTTTCCAGTAATAACATCTTAACATTCTTAAATTAATAAGCATTTACTTGAGAAGCAAAATTATTTTATATTAAGTTGTTTAATCCTAAAAAATTTATTAAAATGAAGTGAGTTTTTGCTTAAAACAAAAAACAAATATCTGCCATGGGGCATGAAAAATAATATTGTTTTCTCTCTGAATTTAGTTGATTATTCTGACCCAGTTCTTCAATTCTGAATTTTGCTCAGCCCTGCTTTTCACCATCCATTTAAGTCCTCATGGATCTTCTCAAATCCTGCCCTACATTTTTGTCTCATTCAGTACCATATTTCACTCGGAAATTCATGACGTTACAGAAGTGAATGGGTTTGTGAACGTGGTTTGATGTTGAAAGCCGTGACAGAAGCGTCTCTGTGCGCAGATGAAAGAGGGAAACTCTGGGGATCTTCACTACCGATTCCACATTCGCCTTTGAAAACTGCCGCAGTTTCTCTCCACCTCTTTGTTGAAATATCCGCGCGACACTTTAAACGTGCAAGACTTACGTCACCCTACGACACACACACACACACACTTATATACAAACAAAACTGCTGTCGAATGCAACTAATCTGATGCACTAAATTTTGAATGAGACAAGAATGTAGACAAAATTCTGATTTTATCAGAATTTGATGGTGAAAAATGTCTCTATATGTCAAAAGTAACTAGTTGAACCAAAAATGATCAGTTTATTTAGTTTTAGCTATTTTCATATATTTTTTAGACTAAATATTTTAGTTTTTTGTCATATATTTTTTGTATATATACATTTTCATTAAATAAAATTGTTATCAGTTGTAGTTATTCTTATAGTTTTCCAGTTCTAACATCTAAACATTCTTAAATCGATATGCATTTACTTGAGAAGGAAAATGAGTTTATATTAAGTTGTTTTGTCCCGCAAAATATGTCAAAATGAAGTGAGTTTTTGCTTAAAACAAGCAGAAAAAAACTGCCAATTTTAATCACTTCTATTTATTTATTTATTTTAAATGTCTAGCTTTTATTACATTTTTATTTATTAATTTTAATTTATTTAGTCTTAACTATTTTTATATTTCTTTTAGATTAAATGTTTTAGTATTTTGTTTTTTTTTTTGTAATTTTTGTTAGTTATATATTTTTTTGTATTTTCATTAAATAAAATTGCTATCTGTTTTAGTTATTCTTAGTTTTCTAGTTATAACATCTAAACATTCTTAAACTGATATGCATTTTAAGTTTATAAAATGAGTTTATATTAAGCTGAAATGTAAAAAAAATACAAAATGTATAAAAAAGTATAAAAATACGTTTTTTTTTCCTTAAAACTAGTAAAAAAAAATCTGCCAATTTTTATTGCTTCTACTTATTTTTTTTTTTAATATGTCTAGTTTTTATTACATTTTAATTTATTCATTTTTATTTTGTTTTAGGTATTTTATATTTTCAGATTAATTTTTTTAGTATTTTGTTGTTGTTTTTTCATTCTTATTAGTTTTATTTTTTCATCAAATTAAATTTTTCATTGTCAGTTTTAGTTAATGTAGTTTTAGTTATTCTGAGTTTTCCAGTTATAATATCTAAACATTCTTAAATTGATATGCATTTACGTGAGATGCAAAATGACCTGAAAAATGTATCAAAATTAAGTAAGTTTTTGTTTAAAACGAGTAAAAAAAAAAAACTGCCAATTTTTATTTATTTATTTATTTTTACATTATTTATTAATTTGACTTTTAGTTATTTTTATAGTTTTTCTAGTTCTAACATCTAAACATTCTTAAATTAATATGCATTTACGTGAGATGCAAAATGACTTTATATTAAATTGTTTTGTCCTGAAAAAATTATTAAAATAAAGTGAGTTTTTGATTAAAAGAAGAAAAATATCTGCCAGTGCTTGTTATTTTTATTTATTTATTATATGATTTAAACAAATCTGTGGCTGGATTTTGATGTGAGAGACAAAAGAGATGGACTTTTTCACTGGAGGAAGACTTATTATGGATTATGGACTTGTATTTTAGTTAAAAATGTCTTCTCAAGATGTGAACTGATGGACTGGAGTGGTGTGGATTATTATTGTGATGTTTTTATCAGCTGTTTGGACTCTCAATCTGACGGCACCCATTCACATCCATTGGTGAGCAAGTGATGGAATGACACATTTCTACAAATCTGATCAAGAAACAAACTCATCCTAATCTTGGATGACCTGAGGGGGAGCATTTTTCAGCACATTTTAATTTTGGGGGTGAACTAGTCCTTACAAGACTGGATCAATCATTGCTTAACAGGCAGCTTGCTCTGATTTCATCTGTGAAATGCTGTTACAGATTATTATTTATTACTGATTTTTTCCCCTGTGCAGCTCTATCATTATATCACCAACTAATGTTGTGTTTTAAGTATATTCTCAGTTTGTTATTTGACATGTAGTGTCTGTTCTGTGGCGATGACGTCACTGGTGTCTCAGGTGCGTCGTGTGACTCTCCATCACTCGCTCTGTATTTGATCTCGCTGTTTTAATGGCGCCCTCTGAATTACACAGAAATGAGAGAATGACGGGATGTAAATAACAGGCTGCGTCCACGCATTTCATCTTGTATTTATGGAACTGACATAAATCAAAAGGGAAACGTGGAGGATTGTAAAGCGTAACGGGCCGCTGGAGGAAGAGATGCTTCACTGTCAAACTCACTGACAGTGTGAAATTCAACTGTAAATGTTACATTATACACTGACATACAGTATCATTTCAAAATGTTAGGGATACAATTATTTTTTTTAAAAAAAGAAATAAGTACTTTTATTTATGAACGGTGCATTAAATTGATCAAAAGTGACAGAAGAGATTTATAATGTTACAAAAGAGTTCTATGAAAAATAAAATGTATCAGTTTGTACAAAAATATTGTGCAGCACAACTGTTTTCAACATTGCTAATAATCAGAAATGTTGAGCAGCAAATCAGCATATTAGAATGATTTCTGAAGGATCATGTGACACTGAAGACTGGAGTAATGATGCTGAAAATTCAGCTGCGCATCACAGAAATAAATTACAGTTTAACAGATATTCACATAGAAAACAGCTGTTTTAAATCACAATAATATTTCAGATTTTTACTGTATTTTTGATGAATTAAATGCAGCTTTAGTGAGCAGAAGAAACATCAAAACTCTAAAAAACATTCTGACCCCAAACAGCTTTCACGAGAATTTCTCCAATATGGTTTTTATTATTTAACACTTTTTTGCTGCACCAAACTGTTGGAAAGTTACTCAAGTTACTCAGATTGATACTTTGTAACTCAAGGATGCATTAAACTGATCAAAAGTATCAGTGAAGACATTTATAATGTTACAAAAGATTTCTATTTCAAATAAATGCTGCTCTTCTGAACTTTCTATTCATCTGTGAATCCTGAAAAATAAAATGTATCTCAGTTTCCACAAAAAAAATTGGCAAAATACATTAAACATTTAAAAATCATCAATCAAGATTCCATCTAGACTTTTTTACCCATATTTTTGCATTTAGCCTAAAATATATTTTTGTAAATGAAACTATTTTTTTCCTATTTTTATTTTATTTTTTATTTTTGGCCACATGTGGAGGACTGTTTAATGCGTATATTTTGTATATTTTTTTATTTTATTTTATTTGCCTTTACTTATTTTGCTCATACACCAATGTTCAATAGTTTTGGATCGGTATGTTTTTTTGTTTGTTTGTTTGCTTGTTTTTTACGAAAGTAATTAAAACTTTTATTCATCAAGGATGCATTAAATTGATCAAAATTGACAGCAAAGACATTTATAATGTTTCAAAATATTTCTATTTCAAATAAATGCTGTTCTTTTGAACTTTAAATTCATCAAAAAATCTTGAAAAATAAAATGAATCACATTTTCCACAAAAAATTGTGCAGCACAACTGTTTTCAACGTTTATAATAATCATAAATGTTTGTTGAGCAGCAAATCAGTATATTAGAATGATTTCTGAAGGATCATGTGACACTGAAGACTGGAGTAATGATGCTGAAAATTCAGCTGCGCATCACAGAAATAAATTACAGTTTAACAGATATTCACATAGAAAACAGCTGTTTTAAATCACAATAATATTTCACTATTTTTACTGTATATTTGATCTATCTATAAACTCCATCCTGCTGTATTTACTGTAAACTACATTAGGCACAGAGGATGTTTAAACTTTGAAAAGCTGCTTTAAACTTTCAGAAAGAATTTTTCGAGCTGACATTTAAAGTTCGTCTTGAACATCAGAACATGGAGCGTTTTATTTGATCATAAATGAGCCGTTCAAATGCAAAACACCAAAGCCTGAAAATAGACTTAGAAACTAAACACAAGGGCAAAAGTGAAGGAGAGAAGAAACTTTACAGAGGAACGAAGTTGTTGATTTGCCCTTCAGCTCAGTCATCTGGAGACCGGCGTCGGTAATTATGTAAACGCGGTTCAGATGTTTGTTGGGAAGCGAGCGCTTCTTCATTCACCTCTAATCCAGCGTCTTCCTCCGCATCCCTCGTTTTAATTATCTCTGTATCTCTCTCTCCCTCATCGACGCTTCCTAAACCGACATCAATACGGCGCATCTCGGCCTCCGCCACACCTGGCCTGTTGCTATGGAGACGTAACCTCTGACAACAGAGGGCCTCGTGTCGTATTTCTCCTGATTGGATATTGATTACGCTTTTGTGACACATAATAGGATCAAAGCTTTTGTGCCGCTTCGCTCAGCTTCGGATCGCCTTTTATTTACAAGCTCTTTTTATTCACGGAGAACCTGCTGCTGACGGATCATGCGGGTCCAGAGCCTTACAGCAATAAAACATCATGAGAACAGAGCGTTGAAGTCTCATGTTACATTTGGCTTTTGATTTATGGAGGAAAGAGAAATCACAAATGAGATCTTAAGCATGGGTATATTTGTAGCAATAGCCAAAAATACAGTGTATGGGCCAAAATGATCGATTTTTCTTTTTATGCCAAAAATCATTAGGATATTAAGTAAAGATCATGTTCCATGAAGATATTTTGTACATTTCCTACCGTAAATATATTAAAACTTATTTTTTGATTAGTAATATGCATTGCAAAGAACTTCATTTGAACAACTTAAAGGTGATTTTCTCAGTATTTTGATTTTTTCAGACCCCAGATTTTCAAAAGTTGCACCTTGGCCAAATATTGTCCTATCACAACAAACCACACATTAATGGAAAGATTATTTATTCATTAAAAATTTACCCTTATGACTGGTTTTGTGGTCGAGGGTCACATATGGAGGATGTTTGCTGAAACTGATGCTTCACAGACATTTTAGTCAAAAGTTTAGAATAATAAGATTTTTAATATTTTGCTCACCAATGCTGCATTTATTTGATCAAAAATACTGTAAAAATCTGAAATATTATTACAATTTCAAATAACTGATTTGTATGTGAATATCTGTTAAAATGTAATTTATTTCTGTGATGCGCAGCTGAATTTTCAGCATCATTACTCCAGTCTTCAGTGTCACATGATCCTTCAGAAATCATTCTAATATGCTGATTTGCTGCTCAACAAACATTTATGATTATTAGCAATGTTGAAAACAGTTGTGCTGCACAATATTTTTTTATAGAAACTGTGATACATTTCATTTTTTAGGATTCACAGATGAATAGAAAGTTCAGAAGAGCAGCATTTATTTGAAATAGAAATCTTTTGTAACATTATAAATGTCTTTACTGACACTTTTGGTCAATTTAATGCATCCTTGAGTTACAAAGTATCAATCTGAGTAACTTGAGTAACTTTCCAACAGTTCTGTGCATCAAAAAAGCATTAAATAACAAAAACCATATTGGAGAAATTCTAATAAAAGCTGTTTGGGGTCAGAATGTTTTTTAGCGTTTTGATGTCTCTTCTGCTCACTAAAGCTGCATTTAATTCGTCAAAAATACAGTGTAAATGTGAAATATTATTGTGATTTAAAATAGCTGTTTTCTATGTGAATATCTGTTAAACTGTAATTTATTTCTGTGATGCGCAGCTGAATTTTCAGCATCATTACTCCAGTCTTCAGTGTCACATGATCCTTCAGAAATCATTCTAATATGCTGATTTGCTGCTCAGCAAACATTTCTGATTATTATCAATGATGAAAACAGTTGTGCTGCACAATATTTCTGTAGAAACTTTGATACATTTTATTTTTTCAGAAGTTCAAAAGAACAGCATTTATTTGAAATAGAAATCTTTTGTAACATTATAAATGTCTTTACTGTCACATTTCATCAGTTGAATCCATCTTTAGTGAATAAAGCTGTTATTTTTATACATCAGGGATTCCAAAAGTATATTAGAATGATTTCTGAAGGATCATGTGACACTGAAGACTGGAGTAATGATGCTGAAAATTCAGCTGCGCATCACAGAAATAAATTACAGTGTAACAGATTTTTATTTATTTATTTCTTTATTTTTGGTATTTTTATTGCATCAGAAACCCACTTTGATTATTTCTAATGTTTTTATGATTATAATTTAGCCAATCAGTGGAGAAAAAAAATACAATTTCCAAATCAAATAAGGAATATTTCATTAACAAATCCAGATCCAGACCTGCTATATCTAATTATTATAATGTTAAACACGTAAGAACCTGCTTTACATTATGAAAAATTAATATATGCATATAATTCCAGTTCTAATGTCAAGCTGAGAGAAACTGATACATGAAAAAAAAAACATTTTATTTTAATGAATTCACTCTGCACCCCCCCATCTAATTAATTATTCATTATTTGCCCTTTTTAAGTCATTTGCTCTCATCCGATTTGCTATTCAGATGTGCTGAACGCCATTATCTCAATGAATACAGCCACACGTGCTGCTAATGCGTCTTCTGTTCCACTCGAAGACACTCAAACATGTTCTGTCGGACTGAGAGGAGAATGAAGCGGAGGCGAGCTGGTCTACAGGACTGTGCTTTATTTAGAGTCTAAGCAGAATATCACCGTCTAGAGCTACAGAGATCATGAGCAGGGAGGGAAACCCAGACTATCTTACAGCTCTGATTCACTAACAGAACAGCATGAGCAAAAGGCTTGTGTCTCTTCAAGTAAACGTGTTTCTTTCAAAGATTCAAAAGAGAGTTCATTGCAACTCAACAGAGGTTTTCGTGTAAATGAAACGACCGCCGTCCTGATGCATCGAACGAAAGATTCGCAAAGCGTGAGAGAACTTCCAAAAGAAGCCGTGAATGCCGTGGTCTCTCTGCTGGAAAAGTCTCGGTGTGGAACGATGGGAAAACAGCGTTTGTGTCCAGCTCCTCGTGTCAGAGATGTGAGCAACTTCACACTTCATTCATGCTAATAACAGCTCAAAGGAATAATTCACCCAGATCACATCATTACTGACTCACACTCACAAACCTGTATTCTAGTCTTTCTTTTGTTGAACACAAAAGGTGTGAGGATTCTTTTCCATTTGTGTTCCAGTGATGAAATAACAGCGTATGGGTTTGGAACGCTTATTATTTTTGGCTGAACTGTTCCTTTAAGATGATTATCACATTGGAACGGTCCCTCGTTAATATTCTGTGTATGGAAGACCAATTCCATCAACAAATAAAAATATAAAATTCATAACTGTGACTTTTTATCTCACAATTCTGAGTTTATATCTCGCAAATCTGACTTTTTTCTCATAATTCTGAGTTTATATCTCATAATTCTGACTTTTGTCTCATAATTTTATCTCATAATTTAGTTTTTTCTCATCATTTTGAGTTTATATCTCATAATTATGAAAATTTTCCTTTAATTGTGTTTATATCTCATAATTCTGACTTTTGTCTCATAATATTATCTCATACTTTTGATTTTTTTTCTCATAATTTTGAGTTTATATCTCATAATTCTGACTTTTGTCTCATAAATTTATCTCATAATTTAGTTTTTCTCATCATTTTGAGTTTATATCTCATAATTATGAAAATTTTTTCCTTTAATTGTGTTTATATCTCATAATTCTGACTTTTTGTCTCATAATTTTATCTCATAATTTAGTTTTTCTCATCATTTTGAGTTTATATCTCATAATTATGAAAATTTTCCTTTAATTGTGTTTATATCTCATAATTCTGACTTTTGTCCATAATTTTATCTCATACTTTTGATTTTTTTCTCGTAATTTTGAGTTTATATCTCATAATTCTGACTTTTGTCTAATAATTGTGAGTATATATGTAAAATGCAGACTTTTTCTCATAATTTTGAGTTTATATCTCATAATTCAGACTTTTGTGTCATAATTTTGAGTTTAGATCTCATAATTCAGACTTTTTCTCATAATTTTGAGTTTATATCTTATATAATTCTGACTTTTTGTCTCATAATTTTATCTCATACTTTTGATTTTTTTTCTCGTAATTCTGAGTTTATATCTCATAATTCTGACTTTTGTCTCATAATTTTATCTCATACTTTTGATTTTTTTCTCGTAATTTTGAGTTTATATCTCATAATTCTGACTTTTGTCTAATAATTGAGAGTATATATGTAAAAATTCAGACTTTTTTCTCATAATTTTGAGTTTATATCTCATAATTCAGACTTTTGTGTCATAATTTTGAGTTTAGATCTCATAATTCAGACTTTTTTCTCATAATTTTGAGTTTATATCTTATAATTCAGACTTGTCTCATAATTTTATCTCATTATGTTGATTTTTTTTATCTCAGCATTTTGAGTTTATATCTCATATTCTGACATTTTTCCTTTAAATTAGTTTATATCTCATAATTCCTACTTTTGTCTCGTAATTTCAAGTTTAAATCTCATATTTCTGACATTTTTCCTTTAATTGTGAATTTATATCTCATAATTCTGACTTCTGTCTCATAATTTTGAGTTTATCTCATAATTCTGTTTTAAGATTTGCAATTTTATATAATTGCAATTTTATATAATTATTAAAAATAATACTTTTTTCTCAATTTTCTCACAATTCTGACCTTTTTCTCATAATTTTGAGTTTATCTCATAATTTTTTAAATTGTGTTTATATATTATAATTCTGACTTTTGTCTTGTATTTTTATCTCATAATTTTTTCTTACGATTTTAAGTTCATATCTCATAATTCTGATATTTGTCTTATAATTTTGAGTTTTCCTATAATTGAGTCTATATCTAATAATTATTTTTTGTGTAATTTTGAGTTTATATTTGCCAAAAAAAAAAGAATTGTCCAAAAAAAGTCTGAAGTGTGAGATAAAAAGTCACAATTACATTTAAAAAAATTTTTTATCCCATTGTGGAAACATTCTTCCATATCTAGAGATATTTTTAAGCTTCATTCGATGTCAGAGGCCCAGCATACTCAAAAACCTCCTCACAGTTCATCTCATCTGTATAAACATATGAGCAAAACAATAAACAACAAATAAGACATACAATAATGCAGTTTCAATACAGTTTCAAGGCAAATATCCGGTATCAAAATTTGAAAACAAATCTTTAAAAACCAGGTGTTTACAGAATCAAAAACACTGAAGTAAATGAAGTCAATCATGAGCCTCGCACATCTTTCTCTAATGTACAGCTGCTTACGTTCACAATACAAGACTCCTAAAATGTTCTAGCGTTCCAGGGAGGAAGTGATGTCATCACACGACACTCCAATCAAAACCCAATGACACTGACGATTCGGAAACCCTCAGCTTTGACTTAAAAAAAAAAATAAATTCAAGCACAGAAAAGAAAAAAAACACAAGCATTTGCCAACATGAATACAAAAGTCATTGTAATATCAGCGCTTCAAAGACACAAGTAATATTTTTCTTCTACAATACTCCTCATAAATAATTCTATAGCTTTGCTTCTCTTCAGTGAATATATTAATTGTCTTTTCCCTCTTGTTCTTTTGTCTGTATCGATGTAGTAATATAATGACTGAATGTAATCATTTATAAAACTGTGTCAGCAGAAATGAATGGCAGCACACAAATATTCCTATCCGAAAAGAAAAAAATTAACTTTTTGAACAATAACTAACAGTTCAGCTAATCAGATACAAATAATGACACGGGAAACATGAGGTATCAAGTCCAAAATCATAAGTTTCACACAAGTTTGAGCATGATGTCAAAAATACGTCATTTAAATAATATATACTGTTTTCAAATCACGTTTTGAGAATCTGATTTTTTGCACTTCGGTTATGAAAATTTGGAAATGCATCTAAATAAATCGCAATGGTTTTAAAAATAGGCTTAATTCACTTTCTGATTATTTCACGGTGAAATACGACAAGCGTGTTTAACAGCTCGTTCCCTGCGCCCTTGACCTCCTAGTGGACCTAGTTCATTCACACACGCGTCCATAATCTCTGAAAACGCTCATGTAAACATCAACGGAACTCGCAGAAGGGTAGAAAAGCGTAAAAACTAACTAGCTCAGTGCTGAACCTGGAATAAATAGAGAAAAATCAGTCAAAATGACCAGGGAGCAACGTCTAAAGTTACCCAAACCCCGCCCCCACCCATATGCCCCGCCCCCTGACCCTAGTCCCGCCCCCTCCACCCTGTGCTACGATCTATTCTGATTATATTAACAACACGCTGGACGAAGCTAAGCTAACGGAGCGAAGTCTCTAGTGTTTGCTAGATATCCTAAAACGTGACGGAATAAAAAAACAATTGCCTTTTTTGCTTTGCTTTGAATCGTAGCTTTATCAGACATGATTGCACATTTTCTGGCTGCTTTTGTTCCTGTGATGAAGCGGTTTTTATATCGCGTCTTAAAGGCTCGGACGGCATGTCAGGTGCCCGAGAGGATCCACAAACCATGACATCATTGAGTCTGATGCCCTGAGAGTTTAAAAGATCTGTGGCCTGTCGGGTTTTGCGCCTGCATGCGTTTCCAACGCTCTACACATCTCAATTCCACTTGCTGTGAAGCGACATCTCACACCGTCCACAAAAAATAACTATTAAATGAGGAGCATTCATTTTGTTCCCTGTCTAAAAGGTTCCTTTCATTATTTTCTTGACTTGTAGTGAATTACATTTGACTTCCGTCTCTTGACAATCACAGCTATTTTCGGGGAGAGTCGAGCCTGAGGGCGTCCGCTCTTCGCTCCGGAACGTTCTTCACTCCTACGGCCGCTTAACGAACGCCAGAGCAACACGGAATAGAGACGAGCTCGAATGCAAATGAACGGATCAGACGAACGGACAAAGAGAACTGGAGCTCATTCTGTTACATTCACTGCAAAAAAATGATTTTCTTACTTAGTATTTTTGTTTTCCTTTGAAATATCTAAACATTATTAAATCAAGACACAGCAAAATGACATAAGATATTAAGTTTTGTTTTCTAAAAAAAAAAAGCATCAATATTATATCAAAATATTACAATTTTGGTAGTTTTTGCTTAAACAAGAAAAAGAAAAACTGCCAATGGGGCAAAAAAATAATCTTGTTTTCCATGTGAATTGAGATGATTTGGCAGATTTGACTGAAATATTTTTTTCTTTTTGTTTTACCAAAATCACTTATTTCTCTCTTTTTTTTTCCATAAAACAACACCTAATATGTTAAGTGATTCTGCTTATTATTGAAATGCATCTTGATTCAACAAATTCTAGGTATATTTGTGCTGGAAAACAAGACAAAAATACTAAAAATATATTTTTTTCCTAGTGTACGCAGTTTTGTCTTGTTATACACTGCAATTGTTTATTTTTTTTTTTTGTAGTATTTTTTGTCTTGCTTTCAGTATAAAAACCTAAACATTTATAAATCAAGATACATTTACTTGAGAAGAAAAATGACATGATTTTTTTTTTTTTTTTTGAAAAAAAAAAAGCATCATTATATCAAAATATCAAAATTTTGTCAGTTTTTGTTTAAAACAAGAAAAAACAAACAAACAAAAAACAATCTGCCTAATTTTTGACCCCTATTTATTCTATTTATTTATTACTTCATTCATTTATAAAACAACACCTAATATCTTAAGTGATTCGGCTTATTTTGTAAATGCATCTTGATTTAACAATTTATTGGTATGTTTGTGCTGGAAAACAAGACAAAAATACTAAGAAAAATACCTTTTTTTCAGTTTTGTCTTGTTATCCACTGCAAAAATCATTTTTTTATGTAGTATTTTTGTCTTGTTTTCCAGTACAAAAACCCAAACATTAATAAATCAAGACACATTTACTTGAGAAGCAAAATGACAAAAGATATTAAGTTTTAATTTCTGAAAAATAAATAAATAAATACATAAATAAATACATCAATATTATATCAAAATATCAAAATTTTGTTAGTTGTTTGTTTAAAACAAGAAGAAGAAGAAAAAATTCCGCCAATGGAGCAATAAAATAATCTTTTCCATTTGAATTAAGATTATTTTTTCTGACTCCACCGGCAGATTTTTTAAAAACAAATTTATTTATTTATTTATTAATAAATAAATAAAAAAACAACACCTAATTTCTTAAGTGATTCTGTTTATTATGTAAATGCATCTCGATTCAACAATTTATAGATATTTGTGCTGGAAAACAAGACGAAAATACTAAGAAAATCATTTTTGCATGTACTCAGTTTTGTCTCATTATACACTGCAGAAAGTATTTTTTATTTAGTAATTTGGTCTTGCTTTCCAACCTAAACATTCATATAAGTAACATTTAAGTAAATGCAGACTGATTTAAGAACGATATGTGTACTGGAAAAAAAATAAATAAATACAAAGTAACAAAAAAGTAACAAAAAATGACAAAAGGTATTAAGTTTTGTTTCTAAAAAAAGTATTAATATTATACAAAGTAACAAAAAAAAAAAAAACTAAGTAAAATCATTTTTTGCAGTGCAGTACAAGTATCTAAACATTCCTCAATTGAGATAAATGCACTGAGAAGCTAAATTTAGATATTATGTATCAATTTTTTTGCCTAAAACAACAACAACAAAAATCTGCCAATGGAGCAAGAAAAATAATCTTGTTTTCCCTTTGAATGAAGTTTATTTTTCTGATCCCACTGGCAGATATTTGTTCCTGTTTTAAGCAAAAACAAACAAAATTTCAGGAAAAAAAAAGGCTTAATTTGACATTTTTGCTTCTCAAGTATGCATCTTGATTTAAAGATGTTTAGATATTTGTACTGGAAAACAAGACAAAAATACTGAGATATTCATATTTCTGCAGTGTTGGCACTGCGACAGAAAACAAACACTCTTTCTCATCTGTTTCTGCTATTCCTGACTGTGATGCGTTTACACAATCGAGCGTACGGATGTGGAAAACTTTCCTAAAACCCTTTATCCTCCACTAAACTCTCTCTAAATGTAAGTGAAGGTGAATCCTTTCGTGAAGTGAAACAGGAGGAACAGACGACGCCTGATTTAACGCTGATAAATTTAGCATGTTCTTCTGCTCTGTTGTGGCTACAGATATATGGCACTTTAACCCAGACGCCCGGCAGGGGTTCTGGCCTCGTTTCTACAGACCAAACCTCACTGAGAAACAGCATCTATTCTAGAAAATACCAGCAGCGTGAAAATAGACAGTACAATGGATGAAATATACTGCGAAATACTGTGCTTTAGCAAACGACTTCAGTGCTTCAGAATCATCCGTGTGCTTTGCTGATGTGTCTGTTTTTTAAATACGAGTAGGTGTTTTATCAAAATAAAGACGGTGGATATATGAATACAAACGAGTGTAATAATGGATGCTAAAGTGAAACACTTGAGAAATTTCATTTGGCACTTCTCAGGGTTATTATAATTGACTAAAACTACAACTACAAAAATGTTACTTAAAATAAAAATGTTTGCTTAAAGTAAAATATAAAAAAAAACATTAACTTATTTTATTTCAGTCAGTTGCCAATGCAACATTTCTCATCACTAAAATACACTGCAAAAATTATTTTCTTAATATTTTTGTCTTGTTTTCCACTATGAATATGTACATTTAATGTACAATATAAATAGCTACTTGAAAAGCAAAATGACGTAAGATATTAGCTTTTGTTTTCGGAAAAATGTATTAAAATTAAGTGAGTTTTTGCTTAAAATTAGAAAAAAAATATCTGCCAATGGGGAAAGAAAAATAATATTGTTTTCCCTTTGAATTCAGCTTATTATTCTGACCCATTTTCTTGTTTTAAGCAAAAAACAAACAAAATTTTGATACATTTTTATTTTTGATAGTTATTTTGCAAATCAAGTAAATGTGTCTTGATTCAAGAATGTTTAGATATTTTTTACCAAGCCAAAACAACAAGACAAAAATACTGGGTATACTTTTTGCAGTGCAACTAAAACTAAGGCATAAACATGAATAAAAAATATATAGACATTTAAAATACAAGAAAATTAACTAAAATTAAATTATAAAAATAACTTCCAGATTCAAAATTTGGAGTTTCAAATTTCGAAATTTCAAATTTCTATATTTTTTAAACAAGTTATAAAAATAACTTTCAGATTCAAATTTCAGAGTTTCAGGTTTCAAATTGCGAAGTTTCAAATTTCAATTTTTTTTAAACAAGTTATAAAGATAAGTTTCAGATTCAAATTTCGAAGTTTCAAATTTAATTTTTTTTAAACGGGTTATAAAAAATCTTCTGGATTTAAATTTCAGAGTTTCAAATTTTGGAGTTTCAAATTTCAAATTTCGAAGTTTGAAATGAATTTTTTTTTTTAAACGGGTTATAAAAATAACTTCCGGATTTAAATTTCAGAGTTTCAAATTTTGAAGTTTCAAATTTACATTTTTTAAAACAAGTTCTCAAAATAACTTCCAGATTCAAATTTCTGAGTTTTAAATTTTGGAGTTTCAAATTTTGAAGTTTTAAATTTAAATTTTTATTACACAGGTAATAAAAATAACTTCCAGATTCAAATTTCAGAGTTTCGAGTTTTAACGTTTCAAAAGAAATAAACATGAATAAAAAATATATAGACATTTAAAATACAAGAAAATCAACTAAAATTCAGTTGAAAACAAAATATAAAAATCTAATTCAAAATATGAACACAGCAAAATAACACTGGCACTTCTTAAACCTGTTCTTACAAATTAATCAGAAGGTTCTGTTTCCGTTTCATGAAGGACAGGTCACGATAAATCCAGGACGAGTTTCTGGGACGGGAATTTGTCAGAATGTTCATACAAAATGATAATGCAGATAGAAAGACCCTCACATGAAACACATTGGCAGGTTTTCAACTATAACTAGTGCAAATTGTTATGATTAAGAAACGTTTTCCAGCAAGCGGCTTCATCTGCGCAGGATGGAGTAAATAAAAAACTCAATCAGAATCAGAATGCAGCAGCACAATGATTGCAAGGAGATATTCTCACAATAGCGTTTGATGACGCACGCATGGGCAGGCCGTTACCTCGTCGGTATCTGTGCATTCACAGCGTTCAAGCGCAGGCAGCATGGCAGAATTGCATGGTTTTGGTCCTTTGGGATCCGAAGGGAGCGTCTTTTTTAAAGGATAAACGTCTCGTATGCTGGCATGAAGGTTTAGAGGTCAGGTTTGGTCTTTGACACCCCGATTTCACTCCACGATCTTATTCGCACGCAGTCGATGACCAGATAAAGACCTGCCCATTCAGAGACGTTCAATATCAGCACAGAAATTGTTAGAGATGGAAGAGGTTAATGTTGATTTCTGAATATGTACACACTGATCTGCAACCTGTTACAGATGCCAATGACTCTCTTGAGGTGAATACTTGTTTTTAAGGCCTGATCATGAAATGAAAACAGCACAAAAACATCAGGAGGTCTGAAACGGATGCCGTAATTGCTGAGCTTCATCACAACCGAGTTAGGCTTGTGTTTGAATAGTTTTCTCAATTATTTCCGGTCCAGATTTGAAGATTAAGTTCATCCTGAACAGATGTGTAAAATCCAAATATATAACGCTGAATGATCTGGGCAGAAACAAGCAATCGAATCCAAATCATTTCCAAATTCTCCTTTAAAGTCAACATGAAATCCATACAGATTCTTTACATGTTTCTGAACTTATCTTCAATCAAACGACTTGTCTTTTCAGCTCATGTCAACAAGCCCTCCTGTTTTCATAGAGAAGCAATTCTTTGTGTGAAAATTGTTTTCACTTTAGTTTTTCTGGGTTGCAAATGCAGGTTTTCATGTTGACGTAGTAAATATCATGGTAACACTTTACTTGAAGTCTTTTTTATATGGAATAATGCATTATAAAAGCATTTTAATGCATTAATTATGGCTTGTAATTCACCTTTTAATGCATTGCATGATCTCGTAAAAAAATTATATGGCAACATATGATTTTACATTACTTTTACTCATCGAAATAACTTCCAGATTCAAATTTTAAATTTCGAAGTTTCAGATTTAATTTTTTTTTTTTTTCTAAACAAGTGTTAATTATAACTTCCAGATTAAAATTCTGGACTTTCAAATTTAATTTTTTTTAAACAAATTATAAAAATAACTTCAGGATACAATTTTTGGAGCATCTAATTTCAGAGTTTCAAATTTCTAATTTTGAAGTTTCAAATTTAATTTTTTTTTTTTTAAGAAGTTATAATTATAACTTCCAGATTCAAATTTTGGAGTTTCAAATTTCAGAGTTTCAAATTTCAAAGTTCCTTATCTCATTTAAAAAAAAATTATAAAAATAATTTCCAGATTCTCCAATTTCTCCAATTTCTGAGTTTTTTTCACAAGTTACAAAAATAACT
Organism: Labeo catla; assembly: GCA_012976165.1. Classification (NCBI taxonomy): domain Eukaryota; kingdom Metazoa; phylum Chordata; class Actinopteri; order Cypriniformes; family Cyprinidae; genus Labeo; species Labeo catla. The sequence goes on from VONZ01002111.1 coordinate 20,150, forward strand.
TTGAGATTCAAATTTCAGAGCATCTAATTTCAGAGTTTCAAATTTCAAATTCTGAAGTTTCAAATTTCAAATTTTGACGTTTCAAATTAATTAATTTTTTTAAAGAAGTTATAACTATAACTTCCAGATTCAAATTTTGGAGTTTCAAATGTCAAAGTTTCCAATCTCATTTTTATTTTTAAACAAATTATAAAAATAACGTCCAGATTCAAATTTTTGAGTTTCAGATTTCATTTTTTTTTAACAAGTTATAAAAATAACTTCCAGATCAAAATTTCAAGTTTCAAATTTCAAATTTTAACATAAGTTATGAAGTGAATATGAAATTCAACTTGATTTTTAAAAACGGCGGCAACTGAACTTACATTTTTAAGTTGAAACAGGTGGAATTTTTTAAAAGTGTAGTTTAAAAAGTATTTGCTACTCCGTTAGAAAGCACAATGCATTAAAAAATGACAAACAACCAAATTAGGATGTGACAAGAAATCGGTAATCTGTAAATCTGCAATTATTTCTGAAAATATATAATGCATTATATGTAAAGCCTCCAAATAAAGTGTTACCAACTGAGCGCAACTGCGGTTTGCATGACTGTGAACGATTTGATGAGTTCAGATGACTACAGTAGGATTTACAGTGGATTACAGCACAGATCACGTCGGATAGATGTGCGGTGAGATCACGAGCGTCTGCCAGTGCGTTTCACACACACCAACAAACAAACATCTCAACAGAAGCTCAGACGGGCTATCAAAAATGTCAGCGTTTCCTTTTGTGGTTCATTTGGCAGTTTCAGTAGCTATCGGCCCTCCTCGTCCTCCTCGTCCTCCTCGTTAAAGTCTGAAGTTCAGAGCGTCTGAATCTTCTCTCCGAGTACAAACAGCCACGTCCGATCGTCTGGCCTTTCACTGTGGATTGTCGCTCGAACACAAAGGCTTCTGGGATCCCGGACCCCGTCGGACAGACTCCCACGCGTTTCCTCGTCCGTTCCGCTCGTCTTTCCGTCGGCGGTGGGATGGAGAAAGAGAGAAAGAGCGCGAGACGATGAACGATGCGATCCAGCGGCCGGAACGTTTTCTGTACATCCTCCTTCCTTCTTGACAAGTTCAAGTATTATCTTCGCTAATAAAAATAAATAGAAAACATGAAAAATGAGCAACTCTACTTCTATATTCTACATTTCTAAACTACTTCGGTGCAAGAAACAGCTACCAGAGCAAACTTTTTTCTCGGCCGCCGGACCTACGGATTTACGTTCTTCTACTGTTAACATTAGTAATCGTTATACTTGCAGCTACAAGGTAAGAGTTTTTGATTTTTAAATATATATATATTTATATATTTATATCTTTTAAAAAGCGTGTAGTCCTTTGGTCCCTATTTTCTAAGGAATGATGCATGTCGATATTCCTGGATTCTCGTCCAGAGCGCAGATACCAGTGTAGGCACGAAAACCAAAATGGCAGCAGGCTGGTGTGTGTGTGTGTGTGTGTGTGTGTGTGTGTTTGTGTGGAAATCAATACATTTACATGAGGATTTCAAAAGAGTTTTGTGTGCATGTAAAGGCGAGGATATTCTGAAGGTGCGTGTGTTCGTGTGTGTTTATGCATGCTTTGAGCATAATGTGTTCATAAAGGTTTTGTTTTTTTTTCTCAAACTCGTCTAAAAAAAACAGCAGCAAAAAAGTCGGTCTCTGCAAAATGCAAAAAAAGCATCCTGCAAATGCCGAAGCGAAAAAAGAAGAAAGTTGGCAGAAAAAATCCTCCAGTTTTTCCAGCTCTCAGTGATTTCCCCGCAAATCCCAGGGACCGCTCGCCTCCCGTGATATGTAGCAGAGCAAAAGTCTTTTGATACTGCACTTGTGGAAATAAGGGGTTGTAGTCCTTCATCCTGACAGAGAGAAAGAAACAGAGAAAGACAGGAGAGAAGAAGCAGACGGTGAGTTGAAGACGGCGTTGGAGGTTCGAGGAGCTCTAAACACACACACACACACACACACAGATCCACATCAGCCTTTCATCGTTTACCACACAGATGCATGGAAAACCTCTCGTCAGCTGTCCATGAAAACATGCGCTGCTTATATTCCAGCCCAAAAATCAAAACATGATATAATGCATTAAGACAAGTCTTTTTTTAGGATTTTTTTATGCATTATGTGTCATTACTTTCATTTTGCATGACAATTTTCTATTCATTATCATCATGCACTGTAAAAATGCACAGTTTTTTTAAGGTCACTGAATTGCATTTTACAAGAAAATACTATTTCAGTTTTTCTACTTAAAAATGTGTTTAATACTGTTTCTTTTAATTTGCAACTAGCATTTTTTTTCATGCATGTACAGATGTTTTGCAAACTTTTGCTTGTAATTCTTGTTTTCATGGTTGATTCTTTTTACTTTATTAATGCATTTCACAAAATACATTCAAGAAAATCAACAAGCAGCATAACAAATAATACATAATAATTAATTTTATAATTTTCATGATAATTAAACCCATTTCACCCACAAATCTGATGTTTTACGCTGGAGTTTGCTTGTAATTTTCATTATTTTTACGGCTGATTCTCTTTACTTTATTAATGCATTTCACAAAAATGCATTCAAGAAAATCAACATACAAGCAGTACAACAAATGCTACCATGTACATTTAAATACTTAACATACTTTATAAAATGCATAAATATCATAAAATACAATTTTAAATATCTGAACATTTAAATAACATTTTGTTGATTTTTTTGCATTACAGTAAAAAAAAAGAAAAGAAACAAGAAGATTGATATGAATATGGGAGGAAATTATCGTAATAACTGTCATTTAAAAAAATGCAGAACAATGTGGAGAAGTTTATAAACTTTTATGATCATTTAGATTTTTTTTTTTTTTTAATTAAATTAAACACATTTCTCCCACAAATTTGAAGTTTTATGTTGGAGTTTGCTTGTAATTCTCATTATTTTCATGGCTGTTTTTAATGCAATACAAGCAGTACAACAAATACTACAATGTACATATTAATACTTAACATAAATTATCTTTTTGTTTTTTTCCTTTTTCAAAAAGCAAATATTTTGTTAATTATTTTGCAATACAATAATAAAAATGTAGATTTTTTATATATGAATTTGGGGGGAAATGTCCTTTATTGTCATGGCACTGTATATTTATTTATATATGTAAATATATGATATTTTTACCTATAAATATATAAAACTTTCGATTAATTTAGGGGTGAGATATATTTAACCATTTAACTAACATTTTATTGTTTTTATTTATTTATTTATTTATTTAATTCCTTTGCATTGCAGTGATAAAAAATTACATTTGGGAGGAAATTTGTTCTTAATTGTCATGAAAATAATGCAAAACAATGCAGAAAATCTTAATGCTCCTAAAATAGGCTTTTAATAGATTTAATATACTTATTATTAAATATATATGACTTTCTTTTGATTTTGGGGTAGGATATATGTTTGCCAGACAGGTTTCATGACATTGATCTAAGAGCTGTGAGTTTTCACCATCTAAAAAAGCCAAATCTTGCAGTTCTATGAGAATACGCAAGTATAAACAAGGTCTAGATGGAAGCAAACTGGCTTGTAAATGTGTTTTCTAGGACAGCGGCCCTGTCTGTTTGTCTCATTTAAAACTGTGACCCTTCAGTGAAACTGAACTACAGCAGACAAACAAAACCATGAACAACCACTGTCGTCTTTACTGACACCGTTTGCTAACATACACTGATGGAAACCTCTAAACCTACACAACGGAAATATCACATCTCACTGATAATATAATACACAAAAAACCCAGCAACTACAAGACAGAAGCAACAGAAGCAGCGACATGATGGATTCTCATTTTCCTGACTGTAATGATGCAACACAATCACAGACGATCAGAACGAGTCTGGTGTTTAGTGATCAGTCACTCAGCAGATAGTCATGGCTGGTTAGAGGTAAAGCTGTGAATATATTCACATTCCCAGTGGCTTGTTTGTTGGCAACAAACATGATCAATTCTACAAATTTCAAGCGATAAGGATAAGCTAGACGACTGTCAGTGTGCTCATCATTGTCTCTCGTGTCATATGTTTATGAACTGCTATAACAGATTAATTAAAGACGGTGTGTTTGAGCCGATCATGATCTCATTAAAGTATCTTCAACGTAAAACTCCCAGAAATTCAATCATCCACCACAAACACTGAGATGTACGGTTCAAACCAGCAGAAACAGCTAATGTACATGCATTATCACCTACTGCTTTAAAAACTGATCAGATTTAACGCACCTTTTAAAACAATGTTGACTTATTAAACATTACTAACAAACAGGGACAAACCTGCACGCGCAACTACGCTGCAAATAAAATTAAAAAAAAACGTCGTATCTTTGTCTTTTATAAATGTTGTACTTTATAAAAATCTTGTATTTTGCGTTTGTCTTTTTTAGCACAAATATATAAACGTTATTAAATTTACTCAATTAAAAAAATTGCAAAAAAATGGGTTTTTTTTGAAAAATGTGTCAAAAAAGGTCATTTTTAATCAAATAAACAGATTTGAACAGATTTGTTTCTTGTTTTGACTCTACAAACTTTCATAAATCAAGATACTTGAGAAGCAAAATTACCTGAAATATTAAATCTTGTTTTATGAAAAAAAAGTATCAAAATTAAGTGTGTTTTTCTCATAAGAAAAATAAACTTAATTTAAAGGGAAAACAAGATTATTTTTCTGACACCATGGATGGATAATTTGCTCAATAATAACAAAAAAATAAAATAATAATAAAACAATAAAATAAAATTAAATTAAATTTAAAAAAATTAAACAAAAAAATAAAAATGAAAAACAGAATAATGAAAAAATAATATATTTGATTGATAAACTCACTCAATTCTGATCACTTTTAATAGAAAAAAATTGGTAATTTTAAATCAAATAAATAAACAATAATTCATAAATAAATTCAAAAGGAAAACTATATCATTTTCCTCACTCCTTGAACAGATTTTGTTTCTTGTTGTAAGTATAAACTCTACAAACTTTCAGAAATCAAGATACATTTAATTGAGAGGCAAAATGACCTGAAATATTAAATCTTGTTTTAAGAAAAAATGTATTAAAATTAAGTGTGTTTAAGCTTAAAACAAGCACTTTTTTCCCCCATGAGAAAAATAAACTTAATTTAAAGGGAAAACAAGATAACCATGGATGGATAATTTGTAATTTTCTCAATAATAACTGAATAATGAAAAAAAAAAAAAGAAAAGAAAGAAAAGTATAAATCTGATTACTTTTATTGGAAAATTAAACAAGAAAAAAGGCAATTTATAATCAACTATGTATTTTTTCTCCTTGACTCCTTGAACAGATTTTGTTTCTTGTTGTAAGTATAAACTCTACAAACTTTTTACATTTACTTCAAAAGCAAAATGACCTAAAATATTAAATCTTGTTTTTATGAAAATTAGGTGTTTAAACTCAAAACAAGAAAAAAATCTACTTAATTTAAAGGGACAACAAGATTATTTTTCTGACACTACAGACAGATAATTACTGAATAACGAAAAAAAAAGAAAAAAAGGGAAAAATGTACAAAAATACGAAAAACAATAAAATTTAATTGAATTAAACAAAAATCGGAAAATTAAAAAAAACAAATAGAACAATGAAAAAAATAATATATTTATTTTTTATATAATGTATATATTTAAAGTATAAACTCACACAATTTTAATCACTTTTATCGGAAAATTACCTAAACTTATTTAGCTTTTCAAGTAGATATATCTTGATTTAAGAATGTGTAGATATTTGCACTGTAAAAGACACAAACAAATATACATAACATAACAAAAACACTCATTTTTACAAAGAATTTCAGAGAAGATCTTCTTACGAAGCCACACAACAAAAGAAGGTCTCCACTCAGTTTATAAGCACTGAAACAATCTTTCACTGGTGTAAATTTAAAGAAAAGAAACATCTTTGTGCACACGAAGCGACTCGAGCAAGCCTTCAAAACCTCCAACACACAAAAATACACACAGAGCTGGAAAACAGAGAGAAAGAGAGAGAAATATCAACCACAGAGAGCAAAATATCCACCACACTCCACGAGGAAGAGCACAACGACTCACGGTACGACAGCAATAAAGGGGCAAAGTTCACAACCCATCGAAATCACCCGGCTACGGCTGCTCAAAGAGACCAGATCCACTGAAACAAGAGAAATATAGAGAGAGAAACGTCATGCCACTGTCACAGCCGCTCACATGACGTACGGCACCCACAGGACGGGACAGCGGGGTTCGGGACTTACGGCGGTGGACACGCGTGCGTCCCTGATGGAGACTTACATACGAGACAGAGCGGCCCGTCCTGAGCTACCTGAGCCCTGACAAAAACAGAAGAATCCATGGCAGCTTCACATCAACATGGATTTAGGAATTCAGATTTAGCCCATAAATCATGACATTAAGACAAATGTGTACATTAGTTCTGTAGGACTTCACGAGTTTAACACAGTCACACAAACACACCACGAGGAAGACAAACAGGTGATCGAGCTCTTGTGCGTTATTTATCCGTCACCGCAAACCCGTATGACTGTAAATCTTCAAAGGAACATGAAAAGAGAAGTTTTTATGCATGCAGCGCCTGAATATGACACACCACATTTGAGTAAAACATGAAGGAATGTGATCTTAGAAAAACTGTGTCCATCTAAGACACAACCATGAAAATAAAATTATATAAAATAAATAATGGGTTAAAAAAACAGAATAATGAAAAAGCCCTGATAAAAAAAATAGAATAGAACCGAATGAATGAGAATAGAATAGAATCAAAATGAATGAATGAATAAATAAATCAAAAATGGAGATTAAAAAAATGAATGGAATTAAAATGGAAAAATAATGAAAATATTGACATAATAATGGACAAAACAAAAACAAAAAAAAACAATGGGTAAAAAATGAAGGGAAAAAGAAAAAAAGAAAAAGATAAATAAATAATAATAATAATAATAATAACAGAATAATGGAAAAAACCCTGATAAAAATAAAATAAAATAATAATAAACAAACAAATAAACAAATAAATAAGTAAATAAATAAATGCAAAATAGAATAGTGGACAGTAAAATAATAATAATAATTAAAAATAAAATAAAATAAAATAAAAAAATCTAATCAAATCAAATCAAATCAAAAAGTAATGGGTAAAAAAAAACAATAAAGAAAAATGGCGAAAATAATAATAATATTAATATAAATACTAATACTACTACTACTAATAATAATAAATAATAATAATAATAATAATAATAACAGAATAATGGAAAAAACCCTGATAAAAATAAAATAAAATAATAATAAACAAACAAATAAACAAATAAATAAGTAAATAAATAAATGCAAAATAGAATAGTGGACAGTAAAATAATAATAATAATTAAAAATAAAATAAAATAAAATAAAAATAAAATACAAAAATCTAATCAAATCAAATCAAATCAAAACGTAATGGGTAAAAAAAAAATAAAAAAACAATAAAGAAAAATGGCAAAAACAATAATAATATTAATATAAATAATAATACTAATACTAATACTTCTACTACTACTACTACTACTAATAAATAATAATAATAATAATAATAATAATAACAGAATAATGGAAAAAACCCTGATAAAAATAAAATAATAATGGGTATGAAACATAAACAAACTAAGAAACAAACAAACAAACAAACAAACAAATGCAACATAGAATAATGGGGGAAAACAATAAAATAAAAAATAAAATAAAATTTTAAATAAACAAAATAAATAAATAAAAAAAATAAATAAATAAATAAAATAAAATAAATTTGTCACACACAGAGATTTTAGTGTTTTTTTCATACACTAAAATCTCTCATTATTGACCAATGCAAATATCTAAGCATTAAAAAAATGTTGTTTCTGGGAAACTGATCAAAATTAAGTGAGCTTATTATTATTATAAAATGAAAAAAAAAAAATCTGCCAACAGGATAAAAAAACTTTACTCAAAACAGAAAAACGGTTTATTTTTGCGATCTCATGGTCAATATTTGTACTGTCAAAGAAGACAAAATACTGAGGAAGAACATCACCTCTGTAAGTGAGAAGAACTGGAACAGAGTCATATGAACTACTTTTTTGATGCTTTTATGTCTTTTTTAAGGCTTGAAATTCGCTCAGCTCTGAATATTGCTTATAAAAAAAAAAGTCATACGAGTCCGTGATGAGAGAATAACGCATCTCTCTTCTGCTAAAGTTCAGCTGAGTTTCAGCTAGTTTTTACTTACTTTAACACACCTTTCAGCAATTCATCATCAATTCATGAAAATTAATGCAATCTTTAGTTTTAATAGCTTTTTAAAGCGCACAGTCGAGTCCTGACAGAAGCTGATTTGATTCTGCCCGCAGCTTTACGCAGCTCTTCATACAGAAAGAACAGCAGGACGTGACGGAGGGAAACGCTCTCTGACCTGTGAGTGAAGGTGGCAGCGGTCGCTCAGGGTCAGTACGGCCGGTTGGCGTCCTTTGGCCGCTTCAGCTGAACTTTGAGCCTCTTCATGCCGATCTGAAAGCCGTTCATGGCCTGAATGGCTGCCTGAGCGCTGGACGGGTTATCGAAGCTGACGAATCCTGAGAGACAAACACACAATCACTGCATCAACAGCTGCTGCAGATCACTACAGTCATGTCTGCGCTCAAGAAAAATGCCGTGTTATAATGTATTTAATCAGCTGAATCCTCTGAAATCACCCTCAAATTAAAATGTAACATTTCAGTTTCACAGCACACCTGCATGTTCATGGTTCCCTGATTACGGTTAATGGTCAATGAATGCAGAAGAAAAAAAAAACATCTTTTTAAGTGTTTTACTTTGTTTTTATTTGAAAATTATGTATTTGTTTACATTTTACATTTTTTTCTCACAAACCCCAGTTTGGGAAAAACCCTGATGTAATGGCATGCCAAAGGCCGAAATAAAATAAAATTAAAATAATGAAAAAAAAAAAATAATTTTAATAAATATTGATTTAAATAAATAAATAAGTAAATAAATAAATGAATGAATAAATTAATGAATGAATGAATTGTTATGGGAGCTTCAGGAATGAGTGACTCAGCATTGAGCTGATCCCACCAGGTAAAATGAATAAAATAAAATAAAATAAAATAAAATAAAATAATGATGAAAAAAAATCATGATCGAATCACTACAATAAAATAAAATAAAATAAAATAAAAGAATTTCCTCATAAATACCAGTTTGGGAAACCTTCATATAATGGCTTGACATAGAAAAAAAAGAAAAGAAATTAAAAATAAATAAATAAATATCTAAATAAATAAAATGAATGAATGAATGAATTGTCATGGGTGCTTCTGGAATGAATGACTCAGCATGAAGTTGAAACTGCCAGGCAAAATAAAATAAAATAAAATAAAAATAATAAAAAAAAATCATGATTTAAATAAATAAATAAATAAATAAATAAATAAGTAAATAAATGAATAAATGATTGAATGAATGAATGAATTGTCAAGGGTGCTTCAGGAATGAGTGACTCGGCATTGAGCTGATCCTGCCAGGTAAAATAAAAAAAATAAATAAAAAATAAAATAAAATAAAATAAAAATAATGAAAAAAAATCATGATTTAAATAAATAAATAAATGATTGAATGATTGAATGAATTGTCATGGGAGCTTCAGGAATGAGTGATAAAATAAAATAAAATAAAATAAAATAAAATAAAATAAAATAAAATAAAATAAAAATGTAATGATGACAAAATCATTTTTGACGAGTTCCACACTCAATCATGATCGAATCACTACAAAAACAAACACACAAACAAACAAACAAACAAACAACAAAAAAGATAATTAAGAAGGGTAGAAAACTAAAAAAGCATTAGGTTGAACCTGACAGGCAAAATAAAATAATAAAATAAAATACAATAAAATAATAAAACAAAAATGTAATAATGACAACAAAAAACAATTTTCATGATTGAATCATTCAAAAAAAATAAAAAATAAAAAAAATAAGAAAGAAAAAGAAAAAGAAACATTTTCCTCATAAATCCCAGTTTGGGAAACCTTCATATAATGGATTGACAAAGAAAAAAAAAATAAAAGAAAATAAAAAAATCTGAATAAATAAATAAATTAAATAAATGAATGAACTGTCATGGGAGCTTCTGGAATGAGTGAGTCAGCACTGAGTTGATCCCGCCGGGCAAACAACAAACATTACAATCAAATGAACTTCAAAACACCTTCACAACTCATTATGATGATCATGAGCAACTTCAAATTAAATTCTAGTACAGAATTTAATTGAGAAAATGGATCTGCTATAAAGTTACCAAAGTGTTATGGAGAAAAACTTCCTGAGGTAAACTTAGTTAAAACAGAGACTGATGAGTCACTCACGACACTTACAGCAGAAAAACAGCTAAATTAACGATTTAAACCACACATCTACATCACAGCTTCTATTATATGCCAAAACCAGTTTGCAGTCTGACTGGTGTTTGACGAGTTCCACACTCAAGTTTATTACTTGATCAAAGCACTAAATCACAGTCATTGTGATTCTTAACTCAATAAACGGCACTAATCACAGCAAGCGTGAGCCGTGAGCGTCTGACGGCGTCTGAGGTGGTTTGAGCGGAGCAGGACGTCGGTCTCGTCCTCTTCTTATCGTTCTGACCGACCGGCGACGGGAATTTTCCACCTGCCGGCCGATTTCATCGACACGCTGCAGCTCTGATTGAATTGGCTGCTTTTGTCAGACGCAGAGCAGATAAGACAACGCTTTCACACACACGCAGGACAGAGAGAAAGACGAGCTCAAAAACCTCAGCCTGTATCGTCACGCTGCCGTCTCTCGACAAACCGCACAAAACAAGACGAGACGAGCCGATGATTGACATCACAGCTCGAAACCAAACCACAGTCACAGCCCCGTGTCTGTTTGCTCTCACATCATATACATGCACAGTACAGTTCTTTCTGTTTACATTTACAGTCATTATTTTATCTTTCTTTGCTGCTTCTGTTCACCAAGGCTGCATTTATTTGATCAAAAACACTGTAGAAATGTGAAATATTATTACAATTTAAAATAGCTGTTTTCTGTGTGAATATCTGTTAAGATGTAATTTATTTCTGTGATGCGCAGCTGAATTTTCAGCATCATTACTCCAGTCTTCAGTGTCACATGATCCTTCAGAAATCATTCTAATATGCTGATTTGCTGCTCAACAAACATTTATGATTATTATCAATGTTAAAATAAAATATAAAATAACTAATTAAAATAAAATAAAATATAAAAGTTGTTATATAAATAAACTGGTAAAAATCAGCTTTACATAAGCTTCCAGCAATTACATGAATCCCAACTGTTGTTTGTTTTTCAAATTAATTTTTACATAAAATAAATAAATAAATAAATACCATAAAATAAAATATAAAATTTGTTATATAAAAAAATTAAAAATCAGCTTTTCATAAGCTTCCAGCAATAACATGAATCCCAACCGTTGTTTTTTACATATTAAATTTTACATATAAAAATAAAAAAATAAAAACAGCTTTCCACAAACTTCCAGCAATTCCATGAATCCTGTTTTTGTTTATATAATTTTTCTTTACACATAAATATGCTAATAAAATAAAATAAAAATATAAACATGCTAATTAAAAAAATACAAAATAAATAAAATAAAATATAAAATAAAAGATATCAATATAGAGTTTTTTTAGATATACGTTTTTACTTTTTTATAAATAAAAAAGTGACTCAGCACTGAGTTCGAAGGTCACTCTGCCGGAGAAAAACATTTAGTGGAAAATAAAATAAAACAACAAAATAACAAAAAACATAAATAAATAAAATAAAATAAAATGAATATTGTTATATAAATAAATCGGTTAAAATTAAAAAAAATCATAAGCTTCCAGCAATTACATGAATTTTTGACATATAAATTTTTGTTTATAAGAATAAAAATAAAATAAAATAAAACAAAAAATAACAAAAGATTAAATAAAATAATTATTATTAAATAATATTATGTAAATAAATGTTAAAATTAAAAATCAGCTTTCCATAAGCTTCCAGCAACTACATGAATCCCAGTTTTTTTTTCGACATATTAATTTTTACATATAAAAATTTAAAAAATAAAAAAAAATAAATAAATAAATAGAAATATAAAAATAAAATAAAATAAATATTGTTACATAAATAGGTTTACAAAAACGACTTTCCACAAACTTCCAGCAATTCAATGAATCCTATATATTTAATAACATTTAACATAAAAAACATAAATACAGACATGATAATAAAATAAAATAAAAATGTAAATAAATAATTGGCTAAAATTAAAAATCAGATTTCCATGAATTTCCACCAATTCCCATTTTTTTGGATACACATTTTTTTTTGTATAAATAAAAAATATAAACATACAAATAAAATTCTAATAAAATAAAGTTATAATGAAAACAGTGAGTTTGAAGGTCACTGCTGGTTAAACAACACCTTCAAAATGCATTATGATGAGTGTGAGCAATGAGCAATATATTTGAATAAAATACATTCAAAATATAATTTTACACAACAATAACTTTTAATGAACTAAAATGAAAGAATATCTGAGAGGTGTAGAGAATAAGAGCCCGTCATGACCACAGCAGGACATTCACACAACCGCAAATCAAATCACATTTGTTAAAGCTCATAAAGTCTGACTTTCAATGATCTGCGTCTCATAAGGAGTCTGGAGCTCCACACACACACACACACATACTGTACATCAAACAATCAATCACCGAAAAACGCCCAAAACCGTCCGCCTAATCAACACGTTCAGATAAACACGCAACGATAACGGCACACGTGAGTCTAATTCCAGCACGTGGGCCGACATGATGGAGTAATGAGGGAGAATATGTTCCTCTCCACACCGGAGGAAGCTGATGAAAAAGACCTGATTTAATTTCCTTCCTGAGCAGCGGCTTTATCTCATTTCATCGCAAGTTCGGAGGAGCCCGCGGGCGCGGAGCGACGGCCCGCACGACGCCACGCTCCCGTTTGTCAGCCAAGATCTTAATGAATAGTGAGGAAAATAAAGTTTAAATGTAAAGATGCAGAAAGAGACCTCAGCGTGCGTCGACGCCAAGGCAGGAAGCGCATTATGAGAAATATAATGACGCCGCGCAGGAAGCACTTCACGCTTTCCGTGCAGCTGCGGGGCGGGAAGAGAAATGCATTCTGGGTACGTTCGATGCCAGGGCTATTATCGTTAATAAAACTAAAACTATTACTAATATCTTTGCTAATTGAAATAAAGCTGATGAACAAAATAGAATATAAATATTAGATTCAATAATACTGAAATAAGCTGAATAAAAGCTAAAAATAAAACTTTTGTTAATTAAAACAGCTTTAAAAAGTAAATACTTCAGTTTTTACTTTTATGAAGTAATAAAACTTTACTGCTAAAAGATTTTAATTAATTTGAAATAAAGCTGAACAAAATAAAATATAAATATTGGATAAAAACAGACATTTTCCTTGGCAACTCACTGAAATAAGTTAATAAAAACTAAAACTAAAATTATTAATTAAACTAAAGCTGAAAAAATATTAGATAAAAAAAATATACAAAAATGTTGCCTATATAAATATAAAAAACCAAAAAAAAAAGTAAAAATATTAAATGAGAAATTTACTTTGGCAGCTAGCTGAAATAAATTGAATAAAACTAATTTTAAATGTAAATGTTTTGTTTTAAATTTAAATGTTAAATAAAATACAGCTTAAAAAATATAGATATTAAGCAAAAAAATAAAAATTAAGTAAAACTGTTAAAAACATTTTTTTTATTAATGGGAATAAAGCAAAACAAAATAAAATATGAAATAAAATTAGATGAAAAAATAAAAAAATTCACTTAAGCAGATAGCTGAAATAAGTTGAATAAAACAAAAAAGTAAAACTATGTAAAAATTGTTCATTAAATTTCATTAACTAAAATACAGCTTAAAAAATAAAATATATATATTAGGCAAAAATAAAAGTAAACTAAATCTGTTAAAAACATTTTTATTAATTGAAATAAATCTAAACAAACTAAAATATTAAATAAATATAAAAATAAATATTACATGACAAAAATAGAAATTCAGCTGGAATAAGTTAAATAAAACTAAAAACTAAAACTGTGTAAAAATTGTTAATTGAATTTTATTTAAAATTTAATTTTTTAATTAACAGCTTAAAAAAAAAAAAAATACATATTAGGCGAAAAAAGTTAAACTTAACTAAAACTGTTAAAACATTTTTATTCACTGAAATGAAGCTAAACAAATGTAAATATTTCATAAATATTAAAATAAAAAAATAGTACTTTACCTTGGTGACTAGCTGAAATAAACTGAATAAAACAAACATTTTTCTTAATTGAATAAAAAATATATAAATATTAGGTGAAAAGCTTTAAATAAAACCTTAAAATAAAACCTGAAATGAAAAGAATTAAAAACTATTTAAAACATTTTTGTTAATGGAAATAAAGCTGAAACTAAATAAAATAAAAATATTGAATAAAAATCTACATTTTCCTTGGCAACTCACTAAAATAAATTAAATAAAAAAAAATAAATTAAATAAAAACTAAAGTTATTGATTTTTTTTTTATTACTTAAAAGCTGAACAAATATTAGGAAAAAAAATTAAATGCTTCCTTGGAAACTAACTAAAATAATTAAAAACATTTTTGGTAATTGACATACAGTAAAGCTACAAAATAAAATAGAAACATTAGATACAAATTTAGTTGAAACACTAAAATTGCCATGAAAAAACCCCCCCTAAAAACTAAAACTTAAGTAAAACTAAAGCTAAAACTGAAAGAAAAATAAATTAAACCTAAATAATATTTAAAAAGAACAAAAACTAATCAAATGACCAAAAGCACAAAGAAAATTACTAAAAATTAAACTAAAATTGAAAAATAAAATAAAATTTAAATTAAAATATACATTTTAAAATAAAATGGATAAGTATTAACAATACAATAAGTTATAAATTCAAACAAAAATAAAATAAAAATATAAAAAAACGACAAAACTAAATTTAATTAAATAATAAAATAAAAAACAGAACAAAACAAAACAGAAGAAAAGAAAAACATAAGTTTAATATTAAAATAAAAGGCACAACAAAATAAATAAATAAAATACAATACAAATAATGTTAAAAACAAATTAAATAAACAAGAAATATAAAAATGAAATAAAATAAACAAAACAAAAATCACAGAAACATCAATTTCTACTTTAATATCAAATCAAATAAAACAAGACAAAACAAAATATATTAAAATTAAATAAAAAGGCAAAACATAAAATTAATTTAAATAAAATAAAAAATAAAACTGGAAAATGGAAGTATATATATATATATATATATATACATAAAAAACCCTAACAAATAATTCTAATATAATATTTAAAAATTTAAAATAATATTTAAAAAGAACAAAAACTAATCAAATGACCAAAAGCACAAACAAAGAAAATTACTAAAAATTAAAAAACAAAAATTAAATTAAAATTAAAATACACATTTTAAAATAACATGGATAAGTATTAACAATACAATAAGTTATAAATTCAAACAAAAAATAAAATAAAAATATGAAAAACGACAAAACTAAATTTAATTAAATAATAAAATAAAAAACCGAACAAAACAAAACAGAAGAAAAGAAAAACATAAGTTTAATATTAAAATAAAAGGCACAACAAAATAAATAAATAAAATACAATAAAAATAATGTTAAAAACAAATTAAATGAACAAGAAATATAAAAATGAAATAAAATAAACAAACCAAAATCACAGAAACAAAATGAAATTCTATATTAACATCAAATCAAATAAAACATAAAATATATTGAAATCAAATAAAAAGGCAAAACATAAAATTAATTTAAATAAAATAAAAAATAACTGGAAAATGGAAGTATATACATAAAAACCCCTAATGAATAATTCTAATATATTAATATATAAATGCTAGTAAAATATTTCACATCAGTCCTGAAGCGTCAGAATTGGAAAATTGGAAAACGGCGCCCTGAGGAGCGACACAAACTGTGGCGAAGTGCGAGTGGTGAGGAAGATGATGGATATGAGACAGAATCTCATAACCGCCGACTGATGAGCGAAACCCGGTGGGAAAACGAGACGAATCCCCGTCGGGCTCGGCGTGCCTGCGCCGTCGGCCGTGACGCCGCTTCCCGAGCGCTAATTGCATCTTGATTAGCGCAGACGCGGGAAATAAAGGCACGAGACGAGCTGGTCGTGGGAACTCACCGAAACACTTGCTCTGATTGGTGGCCCGGTCCACGAAGACTTTGGCGGAAATGACGTTGCCAAAGGGCAGAAACATCTGCATGAGCTCCGCGTCGCCGAACTCCTGCGGCAGGTGGTAAATAAACAGGTTACAGCCCTCCGGTCCTGAAAGACACAAAGACAAAGCCACGCAAATGAGATTTCGCACCGAGACGTACCCGGAAGGCCGAGCGGCGCGCGAGCACATTCGCATTCAGAGCGGCGGCTCGTTCTCAGCCTGTGATCTAACGCTCAGACGTTATCGTCTTCGTTAAATGGAGATTTGATTAAACGTGGATATGGGAATTGAAGGCACTTCCAAGGAAAAATTGGATAAACAATCATTTGTCAGCGTCTCCAGATCTCGTTTTAATGACACGACGAAGACTGCAGACGCTCACTGTCAAATTAAAACAGCGCTAATGGAGTGAACAAAATAATAATTAATAAAATAAAAAAACATAATAAAATACAAGAAAAATCACGTTAAAAATCAAGTTAAATGAACAAAAAAACTACAGAAATTAAATAAAATAAAATAAACATAAATTCTATATTAACATCAAAGCAAATAAAATACGACAAAACATTAAATATATTACAATTAAATTCATTTTAATAAAATAAAAATTTAAATATACATTTATTTAAAATGAAGTTGATAAGTATTAACAATACAATAAGTTATAAATTCAGACAAAACAAAAGAAAAAAAGACAAAACATAAAATAAAATCTTATATTAATATCAAATCAAATAAAACAAGACAAACAATTAAATTAAATTATAAAATAAAAAAAAATATTAAAATATTAAAATGAAACAGTGCTAATGGAGAAAATTATAAGAATTAACAAAGAAGAAAAGAAAAACATAATTTTAATATTAAAATAAAAAAAAATGAAACAAAATGAAAGACAAATAAAATACAATAAAAATAATGTTAAAATCTAATTAAATAAAAAATACAGAAATGAAATGAAATAAAATAAAATAAAATAAGACAAAATAACAAAAACAAAATGAAATTCTATATTAATATCAAATCAAATAAAACAAGATAAAACATGAAATATATTAAAATCAAATAAAAAAGGCAAAACATAAAAGTATGGAAGTGTATATATATATATATAAATCAAATAAAACAAGACAAAACATTAAATATATTAAAAATATATATTTATTTAAAATAAATTAAGTATTAACAATACAATAAGTAATAAATTAAGACAAAATAAAATACAAATACAAAAAAGACAAAATATAAAATAAAATGTTATATTAATATAAAATCAAATGAAATGAAATGAAATTAAATTAAATTAAAAAATAAACAATATATTAAAATAAAAGTGCTAATGGAGCAAATGATAAGAGTTAACAAAAAAAGAAGAAAATAGAAATAATTTTAACATTAAAATAAAAAAACTAAAAGATAAAACTAAAAAGATACAAATAAAATACAATAAAAATAATGTTAAAATCTAATTAAATAAAAAATATAGAAATTAAATAAAATAAAATAACAGAAACAAAATGAAATTCTATATTAGTGTCAAATCAAATAAAACAAGACAAAACATGAAATATATTAAAATCAATTAAAAAAGGCGAAACATAAAAATAATTTAAATAAAATTAAAATTAATATACATTTTTTAAAATAAAACTGCTCAGGATTAACAATACAATAAGTAATAAATTAAGATAAAATAAAACTATTAAACAAAATGTTATATTAATATCAAATCAAATGAAACAAAAGGCAAAACAAAAATAAATTAAAACATAAAATAAAAAAGTAATAAAATTGCTAATAGAGCAAATGATAAGAATTAACAAAAAAGAAAAATAACTGTAATATTCAAATAAAATAAAAAGATAAAACAAAATAAGACAAATAAAATACAATAAAAATATTTTTAAAATTAAATGAACAAAAAAATCAAGAAATGAAATAAAAGAAAATGACACAATAAGTAGTAAAATGATAAGAATTAACAAAAAAAGAAGAAAAGAAAACAGTTTGAATATTAAAATAAAATAAAACATATAAAACAAAATAAAAGAAACACAAAATATATAATATATATTTAAAATGTAATACAACATAAGAACAAGCGTAAAATAAAAACAAATAATTATAAAAGAGATTGTGGCTGCTGAGAGGTTTGTATCTGCAGTGTTTCTGGTTTGGTCTCAGTGTTTTTCTTCTGTAAAGCTTTTATTTTTTCCTGGGAAAATGGACTGTTCTGGAAAGATTGACTCAGCATTGAGTTTGAGGGTCAACTACATCCCGCCGGGCAAACAACAATCATTACAAACAAATTAACTACTTCACAACACCTTCACAACTCATTATGATGATTGTGAGCAACTTCAAATTAATTTCTGGGAGACAATTTAATTGAGAAAATGCATCCCTCAAGAACAGCGCACATTTACAAATGAGCTTCATTTGAACTCGATACAAACTTCTGAATAAACACAAACACGCTCTGAACAATCCTTACGGCAAAATGAACCTGAAAACTCACTGAGAGCTTCTTTACAGCGGTTTACAGCATGTTACTGACAAAACTTGAAATAATACATTAAAATAAAATGTTAAATTAATATTAAAATAAAACAGTGTTAATGGAGTAAATGGTATTAACAATAAAATAAATAATAAAATAGAAGATTAAACACAAAAATTAAATAAAAAGATGAGTACAAATTTTTTTTTAAAAGTAGTAAAAAAAAATATTATATTACACCTATATATATATGGTTATATTAATTTTTGATTTAAATAAAATAGACAAAACATAAAATAAAATAAACCCAAATAAAATAAAAGAAAAAGAAAAAACTAAATAAATGATAAATTACATTTTAAAAATAAATTAATTAAATACAATAAAAATAATAAAAAAGACAAAATACAACAAAATAAGACATACAATAAAATAAAAATTGATATTATCAAATTAAACAAAAGACAGCACATAAAATTACTTTAAATAAAATAAAATATATAACTAATATTAACATAAAACAGGCAAAACTAAATAAAATAAAAAAATAAAAGTCAAAAATTAAAATCAAAACAAACAAAAACATAACGACTAAGCAAATTAAATGATAAATTGCATCATAAAAATAAATAAATACACACACAAAATTTAAATGACAAAAGAAAAAAACAAAAAAAAACAAAAGGCAAAATACAACAAAACAAGACATATTAAAATTTAAATGTATATGAATTATTAAAATAAACAAAAGACAGAACATAAAATGTAAACTTTAAATTAAAAAAATCAAATATATAACTAATATTAAAATAAAACAGTGCTGTTAAATAAAAATGAAATAAAAGACAAAACAAAAGACAGAACATACAATTACGTTAAATAAAATAAAATATACAACTAATATTAAACTAAAATAAAAAAGTCAAAACATAAAATTATTTTTATTATTTCAATTAAAATAAAAACAAAATAAAATAAAACAAAAAGATAAACCAAATTAAATGATAAATTGCATAATAAAAAAAATAAATACAGTAAAAAGAATAAAAAAGACAAAAAACAAAAAAACAAAAGGCAAAATACAACAAAACAAGACATACAATAACATTTTTAATTATTAATTATATTAATTATTAAATTAAACAAAACAAAAGACAGAACATAAAATGTCAACTTTAAATAATGAAATAAAATATATAACTAATATTAAAATAAAAATAAAATAAAAAATAAAAGCAAAAAAACCAAAACAAATAAACCAAGACAAAAAAAAGAGATTTAATGGTAACTTAAATCAAGGTAATTGCAATTATTCTCCAAAAATATTATGACTCGAGCATGATATCTGACAACAGGAGCATTATAGTGATCATTTTTTCCCCATTTGTGTCAGGAATACACATCAAAAACAGTTTGAAACAGTTCAGATTTCCATCTTTCCATACAACACTCTGTGAGACACCGATAGTTCTAGTGTCTGTTCTAGTGTATGTTGAGGTCGGATGATTTCTGGTTTGATTGTCATGATTCTGCTGAAGTCTCTCAGAGCAATTATCACCTGTCATCCGGAGGGGCGGAGTCTCACTCACCTTCCCGCTGTTGCTGGGGGATGATGGCTGGTTGCTGGGGAAACGCTTGGCTGATTGGCGCATAAGCGGCAGGATAGGCTGCTGTAACCCACAGAGAAACAGACAATCACGTTAATATTCCTGATTTAACACCTCAACTTACAGCTTTCTGCCAGCGCTGACGCTGAATACATGAATAAAGCTCATCATCGTCATCATCATCATCATCGCCTCCACAAACTCAACCAACTTTTTTTGGGGGTTGAACTCACATAATATTCTTGCTATATGCAGCAGAGGTATTATTGTGATGAAAAAAAAAAAAACTTAAAAAACAAAAAACTAAAACTCCTTGTTAATTGAAACACTGACATAAAATAAAATGTAAGATTAGATTAAAAAAAAAACTAAATGAAGATTAGAAATAATAAAGTTTAAGTTTACTAAATGGAAACTTAAACTAACACTGAACTAAAAGTGAAATAAAAGTAAATTAAACTCAAAAAGTAATATTAAAAAACACTAATAAAAAAATGATAAATAGCACATAAATGAAAATAAATTAAACTAAAATTAAAATGAAAACTATACAAAAACTAAAAAATAATTTTAAATATTAATAAAAACTGAAATAGCACATAAGTGATACTAAAATAACACTGTGAAAATTCAAATTTAAATAATTCAAATTTAAATTTAAATAGTTCTAAAGTAACACTGGTATGCAGTGTTGAACTAAAAGTAAAATAAAATTTAAATGAAAACTATTTTAGTGATACTAAAATAACACTGTTGTGGTATTAAATCAACATTAACATATCGAAAATCAACATATTAGAAAAAATCTTTGTAAAAACTGTAATAGTATATAAATAATACTAAAATTAGACTGGCACACAATGTTAAATTAATGAAAATAAAAACTATAAATTATAAAATTATATAAAAGATATAGTGGTAATTTCAAATATTAATAAAAACTGTAATAGTAAATAAATAGTCCTAAAATAACCTAAAATAACACTGGTATGCAGTGTTAAACTAAAAGTAAACTAAAATTTAAATTAAAACTATAATAAAAAAAAAAAAAAATTAATAAAAAGCTGAAATAGCACGTAACTAATATTAAAATACTTTAAATTACTTTAAAATATTAAAAAATAAAACTATTAAATGTTAGGATAATATTAGTAAAAACTGTAACAGTACATAAATAATACTAAAATGACACTGGCACACAGTGTTGAATTAAAAATAAAAATAAAATTATAAATTATACAATTATATAAAAGGTATAGTGGTAATTTAAAATATTAATAAAAATTGTAATAGTATATAAATAGTCCTAAAATAACACTGGTATGCAGTCTTAAACTAAAAGTAAACTAAAATTAAAATGAAAACTATAAAAAAAACCAATTTAAAATATTAATAAAAACTGAAACAGCACATAAGCAATAATAAAAATACTTTAAATTACTTTAAAATACAAAAAATTAAAACTATTAAATATTAGAAAAAAAACAATAGTAAAAACTGTAACAGTACATAAATAATCCTAAAATGACACTGGTACACAGTGTTGAATTAAAAATAAAATTAAAATGATAAAATTATATAAAAGGTATAGTGGTAATTTAAAATATTAATAAAAATTGTAATAGAATATAAATAGTCCTAAAATAACGCTGGTATGCAGTCTTAAACTAAAAGTAAACTAAAATTAAAATGAAAACTATAAAAAAAAAAAATAATAAAACCAATTTAAAATATGAATAAAAACTGAAACAGCACATAAGCAATAATAAAAATACTTTAAATTACTTTCAAATACTAAAAATGATTAAATATTAGAAAAAAAACAATAGTAAAAACTGTAATAGTACATAAATAATACTAAAATGACACTGAAACAGTGTTAAATGAAAATGAAAATGAAAATAATAAAGATAAAGTGGTAATTAAAAAATATAAATAATATGAAATAGTATATAAATAGTCCTAAAATAACACTAGTGTAAAACTAACACTGGTGTTAAACTAAACATAAATTCACATGAAAATGAAAACTATTTTAAAAAAGCGAAAAAAAAATGTATATATAAATAACACTAGAATATCACTGATATTATTAAGTATGTATACTGTGCACAGTACACAAACGACAAGCTTCATTCTCCAGTATGTGCAGAACACAATACAGCATACTGCACTTCATACTGCATCCCACAATCCAATGCACTCAACCTGATCTACAATTTTCAGTGTGATAGAAGAAACAGAAGTGAAATCAACCATCGCTTTCTTGACTCATTATTTGCAGAGACTGCCACAAGACATTTCTTACACTAAATTAAGCACAAATTGCTAAATAACTACACTTATTCCTATGAAACTGGATACCAGCAGCTGAATTAAACTTGGAGCGTAATGAGGTCACATGGCAGCAGACTGTTGTTTAGGAAGTTGATCATTGCATAATGCACAGTGTTTCAGCGGTCATACGAGGGAAATGCAGACAAAGATTGTCAGATTGTGAATTCACAATAACAAAAACTTCAGGAGAGTGTGGAAAACAAGCAGAAAGACAGAATCACCTGCATAGTGCTGCACGCCGGCATACGCCTGCTGGAGAGGATCCGCCACCGTCGGGCTCTGTGCTGCAAACACACACACACACACACGAGTTTATGACTTCTGAATGTGACACACACCTCTGTGATTCAGTCTTATGTCTTATTTTTCAATTAACATATTCAGAAAAACATTAAAAATGCAGTTTTTGCACTTACTATGCCAAGGTCATGGGTTTGATTCGCAGTGAATGCGTTAACTTATGTATATTATGTATAACTTATGTATACTTACATTGCATTAAACTACTTTTTAATGCAACGCAAGTCACTTTAGATGAAAACATTTGCCAAACGCAAAATGTCAATGTAAAAGCAGTTCATACAGACAATGGCTTGAAGACACCTCCGCTATAAACATGCTTTCAATTAAAACGATTAGTGTCTAAAGAATATAGAGATGATATGGTTAGTTCAGGTTGTTAAATGATAAAACCACAAGAAACCATCATGATATTACGTGAAAGATTATGTATATTTTTCGCTATGATAAATAAGTTTGAAAATGAATAAAAAAAATAACTTGGCTAAGGCAAAAATTATATTATATTATATTATTATATATAATATTATATTATATTACTATAAAACTAAATTGAAAATTCTATACTAAAACGAAATAAATGAAATAAAATAATAAAATAAAAAATAAACTACACTCAAATAGTAACATAAAAATATAAAATTACTCAAAAACGTAATTAAAATTAAAATTAAAACTATAAAAATTAAAAAAGCCAATTTAAAAATAAAAAATTAAAGTGTAATAGTACATATATATATATATATATATTACTAATATAAACAAAAATATAAATATTATATTATAGTAGATTATTATAAAACTAAACTAAATCTTATATTATATACTAAAACTAAACTAAAACTAAATTTAAAATAAAAATAAATTAAACTCAAATAGTAATATAAAAAATGAATAAAAATGAAAAATAAAATATAAAATGTCTGAAAAATGAACTAAAATCAAAATGAAAACTATAAAAATAAAAAAGCTAATTTAAATTTTTAAGTAAAAACTGTAATAGCATATAACTCATACTAATATAAATAAAAATATAATTATATTATATTATATTAATTATATTATATACTAAATCTAAACTGAAACTAAATTGGAAATAAAAATCAATTAAACTCAAATAGTAATATGAAAAACGAATAAAAATGAAAAATAAAATATAACATAAATATAAAAAAAGAAGCTAATTTACATTTTTTAGTAAAAACTGTAACAGTATATAAATAATACTAATATAAATAAAAATACAAATATATTTCATTATACTAAAACTAAACTAAAAATTTGAAATAAAAATAAATTAAACTCAAATAGTAATATAAAAAAACTAATAAAGAAGAATAAAATATAAAATGACTAAAAACGTAACTATTACATTTAAAATAAAAACTATAAAAATTAAAAAAGCTCTAATACTGTAATAAACTGTAATAGTATATAAATAATACTAATATAATTTAAAAAATAAATATAATTATTATATTATAATATATTATATTATATTATTGATTAATTGTACTAATCTAGCATTATTAAAAAGATTTCTTGACATGCATTTTTAACATTAGAAATAACTAGAATATTTGCATTTGTAGACAAATTTTCTGAAAAGAGCGAATCTCAAACCCGTGTCACTCACATAAGCATCACAGCTCAAGGTGTCGAAGCAGCTCTGACAGGTTGTTTTATGCAAGTTAGTGCTGATTCTGTAGAGTTTTTAAGTTGCTCCAGATCTAAATATGTTGTGCATGTGAATCAGGGTAAAGTCAGTAAGCAGCGTTACCTGGGTACGGATGGATGCCGTTGGTGTAGATGGGTTCGGAGGTGGGCTGTCCGTTGGTTTGGGGAGGGAGAGCGCTGTAGCCGTTCACCCCGATCGGAGCTGCGATGCTGGGCACAGCCGTGGCACTGATGCCTGGTGGAGTGCTGGTGCCTGGTGGAAGCAAAGAAAGCTGTAAAAACTCTATATATTGAATTTTAACAATAACTTATAAACCTGAATAAATGGAAAACATTCATTTTGAAACAGTGCGCAGTTGTTAATTCACTCCATAGCATTGAGAAGCATTTGATCAGCTTCTAGTTTATTGAACTGAAGACGTTTTTTTCCGCAGGAGGTCGTGTGGCAGCGTTAATAAGTGTTTTCTCATGTCTCCGGTCCTAGACGTGTCTCTTCGCTGCCCTCCTGACACTGATCGCTCAACTTCCTTCGGCTTTCCTCCAAGGGCATTTCAGTCGTGCCAGATTAAAGCTGACGGGTAACAAGAGTGTGTGTCCACATCACGGATTATCAAAGCGGGAAACTGACAGACGAGAGGGAGAGGAAGAACTTTAATTAATTCCTCGTGACCCTTCCTCTGAGGTGTCAGCGGGCTTTTGTAGCCGGACGCTCAAAGTCGTGGAGAAACACATCAGTACTGACTGTGTGTGTGTGTGTGTGTGTGTGAGACGGGGGTCAAACGGGGGTCTGGGATTATCCGTCACAAATCTTCACGTCTGTATTCTTCAGTCAAGGACTTTCTGGTCAAAGGCATCAGATTGGCCGTGTTCCCGGGTTCATCCTCAAACTGAGACGGATCATTTCCCATCACACCTCGTGTCTTACTGAGCAAATGTGGTTGACAGAAAACGAACCTAATGAGTGTCTCTTCTGTTCATAAGGCTGCATTTGTTTGATCAAAAATACAGTAAAATTGTGATATATATTTACAATTTAAAATAGCTGTTTTCTATGTAAATATTATGTTCAAATTTAATTTATTTCTGTGATGCACAGCTGAATTTTCAGCATCATTACTCTAGTTTTCAGTGTCACATGATCCTGATTTGCTACATTTATTTGATCAAAAACACAGTAAAAAAGGTGAAATATTACTACAATTTTAAATAGCAGTTTTCTATGTGAATATATTGTAAAATGTAATTTATTTCTGTGATGCGCTACTGAATTTTTAAGTATCATTACTCCAGTCTTTAGTGTCACATGATCCTTCAGAAATCATTCTGATATGCTGATTCGCTGCGTCTTTTCCATCAAAAATACAGTAAAAATTTTGATATATTATTGCAATTTAAAATAGCTGTTTTTTTATGTAAATATATTTTAACATGTAATTTATTTCTGTGATCAAAGCTGAATTATTAATTACTCGAAATTATTCTAATAGGCAGATTTTCTGCAGTTATTTGATCAAAAATACAAAAAAATGTGAAATATTATTATGGTTTAAAATACTTCATTTCCATGTCAATATGTGTTAAACTGTAATTTATTTCTGTGATGCGCAGCTGAATTTTCAGCATCATTACTCCAGTCTTCAGTGTCACATGATCCTTCAGAAATCATTCTAATATGCTGATTTGCTGCTCAACAAACATTTTAAATGATTATTAGCAATGAATTGAAAACAGTTGTGCTGCACAATATTTTTGATATATTATTGCAAACTGTGTATACATTTTATCAAAGCTTTTTCTAGGATTCACAGATGAATAGAAAGTTCATGCGCAAAGAGTCAGCATTTATCATTGAAATGAAACTTTTGTAACATTATAAATGTCTTTACTGACACTTTACTGGAATCAATTTAATGCGTCCTTGAGTTACAAAGTATCAATCTGAGTAACTTGAGTAACTTTCCAACAGTTTGGTGTAACAAAAGCTTTAAAGAACAAAAAAAAATAGAAATTCTAATAAAAGCTGTAGGACAAAATCAAAATGTATGTTTGAAGAAAAAATTTAAATAGTGGAAAATAAAAAATAAAATATAATAATTAATAAAATAAACAATCGTTGACTGTATGCCAGTTCAAAGGTTAAACAAAAATGTTTACTAATTTCTGAAAAAAAAAGGCAAATCACAAAAATATTTGGTATAAAAAAAATCTGAAAAAGCTATATGAATGTAAAACTATTACAATTAAAAATGATTTATAATTTATATATTACATCATATGTTATGTTATATTATATTATATTTCCTGACATGCATTTTAAACATTAGGAATAACTAGAATATTAGTATTTGTAGACAAACATTGTAAAAAGAGGGAAACGTCCAAACTCGAAACCTATGTAACCCACATCAGCACCACAACCCAACGTGTGAAAGCAGCTCTGACTGGTTGGTTTCTGGTGCTAGTCTTGTTTGTATCTGTATTTTGTTGTGTCTGTAATCTGTATTTTTAAATATGGAATGAAATTGTGATTATGAACGATACATCTGATTCTGCCTTGGACTACAAGAACTGAGGTAACAGTGAAGGACACTTGAAATGCTGTCTACATAGGCGGCTCACTAGGTTTTGTAAGCACTTCTGTGTTGATACGTGAATGCAATCGAAAGAAGCTGAAAAACATCAAAACATAAAACCCTTGTGGAGCAAAAACAGCAGTGACAGTAATGGCCAAATGAACACTTGTTGATCTAGAGAACACAAACTGATGAAAACCACAAATGTTTCCTGCGGGATGGACGGACTGATCCGGCTGCTGTCTGTAATTAAAGCTCTATTCGTGTGTGTGTGTGTGTGTGTGTACCTGAGGACGGCGTCATGGGTGCAGCCACCAGGCCGTTGACGTTGAAAGCTGCCATTTGCTGCATCTGCGCGGCGGCGATGGCAGCCATTGGGTTCAGATACGAGCCCTGCGTCGCCGCCATGAGCGCCGCCTGCTGCTGCATGATCTGCTGCACATCACACACACGACACACAAATTCAGAGCTTTTGCCATTTTCAAGTACAAATATGTAAACATTCAGCACTTCTGTCTTGTTTTCCAGTACAAAAATCAAAACATTCTTAAATCGAGATGCATTAACTCGAGACGCATAATGACATTAGATATTATTTATCAACAAATCTACTAATGGGGTGAGAAAATTTACTTTATAAATACAATAAAAACTTCATTCAAAGGGAAAACAAGTTTTTTGTTTGTTTGTTTGTTTTTGCTTTAAACTTAAACTCAAATTCTCAGAAAACAAGACTTAATATGTTAACGTCTTAAAGAATGCGTTTCCATGAAAACATTATTAGAAATTAAATTATGCTTTTCACTTGATTTAGAATGATCCATTTTTATCCATTTCAGATTCCAATTTTTTTCTGGATTGCATTTTTCCTCTCCATTTTTTTTTTTATTATTATTATTTTTATTCATTTTTTTTTGTTTACATTTTTCAGGATTGCATTTTTTCCTCTGCCTTTTTATTTATTTATTTTTTCCTGGATTAAATTTTTTTCTTGTTAGAATTTTTCTGGATTGCATTTTTTTCCCCTTTCCTTTTTATTTTATTTTTTTTCTCTGGATTTAATTTTTTTCTTGTTAGAATTTTTATGGATGGCATTTTTTAATTTTTTTTTTTTTTCTGGATTCAACTTTTTTTTTTTGGATTGCATTTTTTCCACTCCCTTTTTAATATTTATTTATTTATTTATTTATTTTTTGGATTAAATTTTTGTTTCTGTTTGTATTTTTCAGGATTGCTTTTTCCCCTTTTCCTTTTTAGTTTTTTTTCTGGATGTTTTTTTTTGGTTCCCCATTTTTAATATTGTAATTTAATTTCTTTTAATTTGTTTATTTTAGGAATTTTTGAATTTTTGTTCTTTCTGAGCTTTGTATTTTCAATTGCATTTTTTCCCTTTTTCCTTTTGTAAATTAATGTTTTTTTTTTTTTTTTGGTTCTGTTTGAATTGTTCTAAATTCCATTTTTTGCCATTTTTTTCTGGATTCCATTGTAATGGTTAATTTCAATTTTAATAATCAAAAAAATGCCCAATAAAACTTATACAGTTTAACAACAATTTATTAGATCTTTAACAACAATAGAATTTCATTGAATGCAACGAAATCTGTTTTAATATATCAGACTAAACCGCAATCTTTCTGAGCTTTAATATTCATAAACAAGTCATTACAAAAACAAACACAGAAACAAACACAGCTCTTTTGTTGATTTTGTTTTTTGATTTTTTTGATTTTCATTGTTTTTTATTTTTATTTTTTTAATTTTGTTAATTAATTAAATTTATTTATTTTTTAGTTTTGTTGATTGTCCTCATTTGTAAGTTGCTTTGGATAAAAGCATTTGCTAAATGACTAAATGTAAATGTAAGTCTATGTCTCAATTTGATCACGTGTACAGCTCTATTTTTCCGCATCACTGGAATCATTGAGCCCTACAGGTACAGTATGCAGTGCCCGCAGACATGGACAAATGTACAGTTTAGTACAAAGCATTTTTTTGGCACAAACAGAAGCTGATAAAGATGACTGTTTGTGTGTGTGTGTGAGACTCACAGCGTGTGTGTAAGCTCCGTACGCTCCAAACTGGATGGTCATGGGACTGAAGATGCCGAGCTGACCGGCCATCTGGTGCATCCGGCGCAGGGTCCGTTCCTTATCGGTGTCTGCAAACTTCACCACCAGACTGGAGGACGCACCCTAAAAACACACACACACACTCATATAACTCATGGTATTTTCTCAAGCAAATGCATCATGCTCAAGTCACTTCATTTTTGTCAGGAACCTCCATTCACAGACAGTATTCTATGGAAGTTTGTTTCCACTTCACAATTTTTTTGTTTTGTTTTGTTTCCACTACTGAATAATTAAAAATAAATAAATAAATAAATAACTGCAACCTATTCGCTGACAAATCAACCTTTTCTCACAAGTGAGATTTTATATACAAATATAAAAAAGGGATTTTTTTTCTCTTTATCTTGCAATTCAGACTCATCTCAACTAATGCCACAGAATAAAAAAAAAAGGTAATTGTGATTTTTTGTTTTATAATTTGGATCTTTTTTAAACTTGTACTTGTAGCTGAATTCTATCTTTTTTTTCGAAATTCGGAGTTTGGATCTTGCTATTTACGTATTTTATTTTATTTTATTTTATTTTATTTTATTTTATTTTATTTTAATTAAATTAAATTAAATTAAATTAAATTAAATTAAATTAAATTAAATTAAATTTTATTTTATAGTTTGTTTGTTTTATTCCATATAATAAAAATAAAGGGAATTTGGACCTTTTTATAAAACTTGTTGTTGACTTTTCTTTTTTCCTTCTTTCTTTCTTTCTTTCTTTCTTCTGAGTTTGAATCTTGCTATTTACTTGCCATTTATTTTATTTTATTTCATTACATTATATTATATTTTACATTTTATTTTATTTTATTTTATTTTATAGTTTGTTTGATTTATTCCATATAATAAAAATAAAGGGAATTCAAACCTTTTTTTTAAACTTGTAATTGACTTTTCTTCTTTTTTTTTTTTGCTGAATTCTGCATTAATATCTTGCAATTCTGCCTTTTTTTTTTACTTAATTCTGAGTTTGAATCTTGCCATTTACTTGCATTTTAATAAATTAAATTAAATTAAATTAAATAGTTGCGTTAAATAGTTCGTTTGTTTTATTCCATAGAATAAAAATAAAGGGAATTGTGACTTTTTATCTGGCAACTCTGCATTTATATCTCACAATTCTATTTTATTTTATTCAGAATTCTAAATTTACATCTCACAATTCAATAAAAAGAGTAACTGAAACTGTTTATCTCACAATTAAAAATTTGTTTCTTCATAAGTACTCACAATTATGTGTTTATATCTCATATATTTTCTCAGAAATGCAAGAAAAAAGTCTGAATTGTGAGATAAAAAGTTTTTTTCTTTTCTTTTTATCCTGTGTCAGAAAGCATCTCCGGCAGTATTTGCTGCATTTGTGCGGTGCTGATCTCACTGTGACGTCGTCTCATTAAATCCGTCCGGCCGCTGCGACATTGATTCAGACATTGATTCATGTAATTGGGCTCTACGGCTGTCATCAAGACACATGATGTGAGCGCTGGAGATCGCTGAGGATCTCGTCCCTGCAGGACACATTAAAGTGAAGCGCGGACTCCTGCCCGACTCCACGGACGGACCTCATTACAGCCGTCAGATTGACCGCACTCGGCCGTATACGGATCATATTGTGCTGTACAGATGTCAATTCATCACAGCGATCTGAGACTTGAGAACTGCTGAACACAGACTCGCCTACACAAACACTAAACACTCTTTAAGGTGTTTAAACACAAACCACGATCGTCATTTGACTTCACAGCTATTCACAATTCAAGTGTAAATGTGCATCAGTACCACAGTGCAAATCTAATTTTTTTAAAACTAACAATAAACAACTTTATTTAATGTAGCACCTTTAAAATAGCTTTAACATCATAACACACAAATAGCATGTATAAATACAAATCTTTATATACAAATTCTGAACATCCATATGAAATACACAATAAATCTAACATCAGAAAATAAATCAAAAAGTTTCAAGAAATGTGATGTGTTGCACCAATTTAACCATATTTGGGGGACATATTTGCACCCATAAGTGAGTAAAGTCTGACAAAAAAATTAATTTTGGCAACAACGTTTGGCTGGGATCAACATCATTGCTACAAGCAAAATAAATAAATGCAGAAAAAAAAATCCTGTTAAAGTTTTTAGAACTAACCGTATTTAAAAATAAAAGAAATCCATAAAACATCACTATTTATAAAATAAAATAAAAAAGTGAAATCAGGTCAAGGTGTTATAAATGTTAAAGTTAACCCATATTTAATATTAGTTATTAGTTATTATAAAAACATCAAAAAAATCCTCAAAGAACCTCAAAAAAACAGGTCAAGGTGTTATAAGTGTTAAAAGTTAATTCATATTTAATATTATTATAATTATTAGTATATCAGTTATTTTAAAAGCATTTTATTTTATTTTTAAAAAACCCTCAAAAAAAACATTTAATATTAGTTTTTATTAAAGCATTAAAAAAATCCTCAAATAAGAACCAACAACAACAACAACAAAAACAGGTCAAGGTGTTATAAGTGTTAAAGTTAATTCATATTTAATATTAGTTATTAGTATATCAGTTATTTTAAAAGCATACAAATGTCAAGGTGTTATAAGTGTTAAAATTAACCCATATTTAATATTAATTATTAGTTATTATAAAAGCATTTAAAAAATCCTCAAAAAAGAACCACAAAAGAAAAAAATCAGGCCAAGGTGTTATAAGTGTTAAAGTTAACCTATATTTAATATTAGTTATTATAAAAGCATAAAAAATCCTAAAAAAAAAAAAATTTAAAAAATTAAAATATCAGGTCAAGGTGTTATAAGTGTTAAAACTAACCCATATTTAATATTAGTTATTATAAAAGCATAAAAAACAAAAAACAAACAAATAAAACAATCAGGTCAAGGTTTTAGTGTTAAAGTTAACCTATATTTAACAAAAAAAGTGGTTATTATATTAGTTATTATAAAAACATTTTAAAAAATCCTCAAAAAAAAACATCTGTAAATGTTAGTATGTCTCTAAAGCTGTACATATGTCAATATGTTGATATTAAACATATTAGTGTACGGATGTCAAAGCAATGCAGCTTTAACTTCTAGTTGATGCATAAGCAAAATATTTGGGGGGAAACACCGAAAAAATGTGCAGGAAAAAAAAGATCACTGAAAACTCTTGAATGCACATGCTATTTTGAAAATATAGTACATTATCATTTAAGTAAAACTGCGTGTTCAGTAGCATGTTAGTATTTGCTGTGGTGTCTAAACTTGAATGCTCAAATGTCGTGACTGCTGATAAGTTTAGTTAATTGTTAATACTGTGGCAAATAATGTGGTAGAAACACACTTTCAGTACTGATACTATTAAAATCACACACACAAACACACACAGAGAGTGTGAAGAGGACTATTCCCAGACACTCATGTTTAATTACTGCAGGGGGACCCTGGAAACACACAAACACACAAACACAAGGGCAGCTGCAGACGTGATTACAGACAGACCATAAAACAAACAGAAAGAGCACATCACAGCCGTCTGATCATGATGATGTCTGGACGTTCGCCATCCTGAAGGTTTAATAGATATCAGACGCTCCCAAGACTCGCTGAGGTCAGAGAGTAAAAGACGTTATGATGAGGAGGAGACGCAGATGAGGGTGGAAGAGGACGGGCGGCAGAAGGCGCCCTTGAAGAGCGGCAGAGCGGAGCGCCCTGAGCGGACAAACTACAGACCACACACACCATCACAACTCAAACACCAGCACACACTCACAGAACCTCTTCTTCATCTGTGCCGCCGCTCCCATAATGACATTCTGCACGTCTTATTTTACTACAATAGAAACGTTCATTTTAACGTAAGTTAAAAGTTTTAGCAAATTTGTTGTGTTTTTGTTCTATTCGTTTTAGTATTTATGTGCCTTTTTATTTCAAGTTAAAACAAATGAAAATGAAAAATGTTTATATTTATACACACACATATAAGCATGTTTTATTTTACTACAATAGATATTATTATAGTTTTCACTAATATTTTAAATATATTTTTATATTTGCAGTTTTCATTTTAATTTTGGTTACAGTTCTTTTTTTCTTAATGTCTATATAGTTTTTTTTTATTTCAGCTTTAGTATTAGTTATTTTTATATATGAAAATGAAAAATGTTTATATTTATACACACACATATAAGCATGTTTTATTTTACTACAATAGATATTATTATAGTTTTCACTAATATTTTAAATATATTTTTATATTTGCAGTTTTCATTTTAATTTTGGTTACAGTTCTTTTTTTCTTAATGTCTATATAGTTTTTTTTTATTTCAGCTTTAGTATTAGTTATTTTTATATATTTCATTATAGATTATATATTTTTTTCTATTAATTTTATATCAGTTTTTTATATCAGTTAATTTTACTTAATTTTATTAAATTTTGCATATTTTAATTTTAGTTACGGTTACAGTTTTAGATTTTTTTTATACAAATGTCTATATAAGTTTCTTTTTTATTTTTTTATTTTAACTTACTGTTAGTTATTTTTGTACTACATAATATTTTATATTATATATAATATATTTTTTATATATTTTTTCTATTCATTTTATATCAGTTAAGTTTTTAAGTAATTTATTTTGTTTGTATTTTAAGCTTTCATTTTAACTCAAGATAAACGTTTTAATAAATTTGTTGCGTGTTTTTGTTTTATTCGTTTTAGTATTTATGTGCCTTTTTATTTCAGTTTTGTTTTATTAAATCAAGTTGTCTTGGCTAATAGATTAAATAAGTTTGTGTTTTTTAATATATATATATATCAAGTAAAAAACTATTTTTATTTTACATTTTCAGCTTTCATTTTACTAGAAAATTTGTGTGCTTTTGTTTTATTAGTTTTAGTATTTATGTAAATTTGAGTTTTACTTTGTTATTTTAGTAAATCAAGTTAAACCAAATTAAAATGGAAAATCTAATCTTTTTTACTTAAATCAAGTAAAAAATATATATTTTTTGTATTTTCAGCTTTCATTATAGGTTGTCATATTTGTGTGTGTGTTTTATTGATTTATTTACATTTATTACAAATAACAAAAATGTATTATGATGTTTTTAGTTTTAATTAAATATAACAATGTTGTGTCCCAGTGGTTGAGCTTTAATAAAAATAACAAATTGTAACTTTATATAAAGGTTACATAAAAGCAGTTTTGGATACTTTGTATCTTCGTGTCTTTATCATTTATATTGGCTACTTTTTAAATGTCTTTTATGTTTCAATGCTACAGTTTTTACTTGTTACTTTAAATCTTTAACTGAGACTTCACAGAATAAGATTTTTTTTTAAACTATTATGATATAAGCTTCATGTTTAAATTTAATTTGCCAGAAAACCAGAAAACAATGATGTCAGAGAATCTGTCTCAAAGCATGAAACTCAAGCGGACGGCAGCTCATCTCTCCAAGCGATTCTTGATGTTTTCTGTCTGTTTTGTCCAGACGACAGCAGGTGTTTCTGAAACGGCCCTTTTCTTGCGGCTGAAAGCCACATTCCCACAGACAAACACAACAATCATCCGCTGCTGTATCTGCTATGAAATGAATTTGCTGAATTCGATAAGCGGCAGCAGGAGCCGTCATCTCTGACAGTCGCGGCCGCGGAGCGTCACAAAACTAATCTCATTCCAGGAGAGAAAGTGGTTGACTTCAGAAGAGCATCTGGATTCAATTTCACACCGGCCACCGAGATTTACATAGCAGAGAAATAAAAAAAACAATAACTGCTAATATAATTGCAGAACTGGACAGAATGGAAGTGACAAAAGTGACACATTCAGTTTTTACCGGAACAAAAAAATAAAATAAAATCAGTGACCTTTACAAAATATTCAAGCTGTTTCTCAAAAACCTGCCTTCATGTGTTTAAGGTGAGAGGAACATTTCACCCCAATCAAAAGAAACCAAAAAGAAATTATATTCTGCATAAATAAAAAATCAACTGTGATTTTTTTTTTTTGCATTATTGCTGCCTCGTTTTCACAGCAAATCAGCACATTTTTCCCCATAAATTCTCATTATGCTCAGTGGTGATTACATATATATTTTTTTTTAATAATATTCTGAAATATCGCCACAATACAGTAATGAAAATTTGAAGGTAAAATGTGTTTCATTGTATTGAAAATAACACCACAATATTACTAAAATGTATTTACTTTATGCCGGACAGGGTTATCAGCTTTAACTAAAACTAAAACCATAAAAAATGTTCATTACTTCAAATAAACTTAAATAAAAGATATTTATTATTAAAATGCATATATGATATATATTATATTTAAAAAAATATATTAATAAAACACAAAAAACTTTAACTTACTTTATTTCAGCTAGTTGCCAAAGCAACATTTCCCGTTTAACTAGAAGTACAAAAATATTAATAAACACAAATATAAAATACATTTTAATGCAGAATATTAACTAAAACTAAAAACTAAGTAAAAACCACAATATAACTAAAATAAATTTATTTTATGCAAAACAGGGTTATCAGATTTAACTAAAATTAAAACCATAAAAAAAATGTTCATTACTTGAAATAAATAAAAACATATTATTTTTTATTATATATATATATATATATATATATATATATATATATATTTTTTTTTAAATAAATAAAATAAAACACATTATTTCAGCTAGACAAATATAAAAATATTAGAATATTAACTAAAACTAAAAACTAATTAAAAACCACAATATTACTCAAGTTAATTTACTATATGCAAAACAGGGTTATCAGCTTTAACTAAAACCATAAAGTGTTTACTACTTGAAATAAACTTAATATATATATATATATATATATATATATATATACATTTTTTTTTAACTTTATTTATTAATAAAGACAAATATAACATTTATTTTAATGCAGAATATTAACTAAAACTACAGTATTACAGTACATAAATTACATCAAAATAACACTTTTGGAAAATGTAATTTCTTATTTTAGTCTTTTTCAATTTGAGGCGAAATGTGAAAAAAAAATAAAAAATAAAAAAATAATCAAGCACACACAGAGACCAATCTCATACAAACTTTTTTTCTCAGTTATGATTGTGCTTCTTCTAGCTTCTCAGCTGAATCAGCTCAACACCTGAGATCAACACCTCAACCTCTCAACAGCTCCAAACTCAAAATCTCAGCTTTTTCCCACTCGTCTGCATTTCTGAGCTCCGGTGCGGCTTCAGGATTCAAGACGGATGTACAAAACCAGATTTTAGTTATGGTTTGCCTGAACAACTAGTCAATCTTAAGCACATCTGCACTGAAAAACAGAACACACTCTCTGCACAACATCAATATTTGACTAGTAGAGCTAAGTTGACCATCCCAGGACATTTCTACTCTAACACGCCTCAAATCAACCACAGACTCAGAGCTGCTGATGTTTCCGATCCTGTTCATTACAGTCATTCATTACACATGGACTTTTATGCACACGAACATCTGATGATTCAGACCAAACATGTTCGCAGATCATCCATCCATCCTGTTTATGCAATCATGTGCATGTGAGACAAAAAACACAATACTTGTCAAATAAATAAGCAGGCAAAATTTACATTAGTCTGCATTTAAGCAGAAGCCTTTAGACTGAAACGTTTTTAAGATTACGAGAAAAATCCAAACAAATGTGTTCAAATCTTGATTAATAATACAGCAGGACCTACATGGGCAAAGTTGTTTAGGCAAAAACGTTTTCAACAAGAGACTTTTTTATACAAATTTTGAATGTGATGCTAAAAGTTCATTCACACCAAAAAAGATAACTCTAACTGCAGAAACAAAATAGTTTTAATAATCACTTATTATTTATTTTGAAACAATTTTCACTCAGAAATTGCAAGTAAATTTCCCAAATAATTACACAGAAACAATAAGTAACACACTGAATTAACACAAAACTTTAAAGGAGGAAGTATTTCTGAAATGTGACGCTGGACCACAAAACCAGTCTTAAGTATATTTGTAGCAATAGCCAAAAATACATTGTATGGGTCAAAATTGCAGATTTTTCGTTTATGCCAAAAATCATTAGGATATTAAGTAAAGATCATGTTCCATGAAGATATCTTGTAAATTTCCTACTGTAAATATATCAAAACTTAATTTTTGATAAGCAATATGCATTGCTAAAAACTTCATTTGGACAACTTTAAAGGTGATTTTCTCAATATTTTGATTTTTTTGCACCCTCAGATTACAGATTTTCAAATAACAAATATTTTCCTATCCTAACAAACCATACATCAATGGAAAGCTTATTTATTAACATTTCAGATGATGTATAAATCTCACTTTTTAAAAAAAAAGACCCTCATGACTGGTTTTGGGATCTAGGGTCACAAATAGTAATTTTTTTGTGTAAAACGAACTTGAAGAATCTATGTTTTATTTAAAACTTAAACATTATTTCAGTGCATAGCAATAATGGCACAGGAATGATATTGTTGGAATCCTTTCAGAGCAATTTTTTTTGAACAATAAAACATTGACAGCCAATCAGAATCCATCAGAATATAAAGAACATTATCATCCATAATACTGTATATCATTATAGTTATTGCTCTTGGTATGAACAGGCCTTAATTTTTGGATTCCATCATACACATTTAATTAGTCTATTTTATAATAAGGCTAATATTAATTATATAATTATAAATTATATAACTTCATAATTTAATGTTATGCATAATATGTGCCGTCATGCCCACTGGATCCTCATCAAAATGCTACACAAATAATATTTAATATAATAAGCATAATGCACTCCAATAATATTTATTTACAACTTTGCAAAATAATAGAGTTCACTCTAAAGAGTTTGAACATTTAACGCAGCAGATGACAAAACTGCAGTGCACTGTTTGTGTGGACGATAATATGGTTATCATTATAATTATATTTTTTTTATGTGAACTGGCGTTAATTGTTGAATTCCATCATAAGCACATACGCGTACGCTGCACACTTAAGTGTACAATGACAATATTTGTTTTATACCATTTAAAATATTGTCAGCCAGGTCGTTTTCATATGGGGGTAGAATTGTTGCATAATTCCAAATAAATAGATTATGATCCACAAATAAATGTAGAGAGATTAGCAAAAATAAAACGTATTGATAATGATGAATTTGCTGATGAATTTACGAAGTTATTTCAGGACGAAACCACCCTGATTGTAAAGCGAAACGTGATTGGTTATAGCAAGAACGTGCTATGATTGGTCAGGGAAGTGAGGCTCTTATCTGATTGGCTTGAGTAGACAGTGGGCGGAGTCCACACATTTGTGGATCGTCAGCTTCTTGACGCTAGAAATGTTTTAAAATCCACAAATGCTCACAGGGATCCACAAATGAATGCCAGGCAAAGTTGTGTTTGTGACATAAAAATATTTGTGAATATGTTTTTTTATTTGCAATTAATTTATTTTTTGTCTGAATTTAATTCTTGTTTGTGAAACTCTAAGATTTATTCTATTTATTTATCAATACATTTAATTTTTGTTAATCTCCTTATATTTATTTGTGGATCATAATCTATTTATTTGGAATTATGCAACAATTCTACCCCCATATTTTCACTCTCACACAAAAATAAATGAAAAAAAAAAAAAAAATCATTCAACCATAATCATCCTACGACTCAACTGAAGGGTGCGAGTCGTCTCATTAGCTCACCAGTGCACTTGCACGTCCTCGTCTCTTTACATCACTGTCTAAAATGATTTTACACGAGCAGTGATAAATAAGTATTTTTATAGAGCAGATTGTGTTTAAGACTGCAGCCACACGGCTGTTGAATATGCATCATGTTTCTGGCATGGACATGATTTGCTAAACATCATTTGGATGATTAATCAGAGACGAATCCTCAGTTTTAGGCAAAGCTTCTCCAGCCACTCCAGCAGTGTGTGTGAGACAGAGACACTCACCGGCATCGTCTGTCCACCGTGAAGACTGTTAATCGCAGCCTGGGCTTCGGCATGACTGGAAAACTTTACAAAAGCACAGCCTGTGGAGAGAAACAAACAGACAGAGGTTAATGAACTAGTCATGTGAAGGCTGAATGATTTCATTAGTA
This sequence comes from Labeo catla, assembly GCA_012976165.1. NCBI lineage: Eukaryota > Metazoa > Chordata > Actinopteri > Cypriniformes > Cyprinidae > Labeo > Labeo catla. The sequence goes on from VONZ01002111.1 coordinate 59,928, forward strand.
CTAGTCATGCACTTTCTTGCTGTGTCAGGAGAATAAACTAGCTGAAATACTGCCATGCAAGTGCATGACATAAATGCAATAAGCAGAAATCCCAAAAAGTGGGAACATAACTACCATTCAAAAGTTTGGAAAGAAACTCATACTTTTATTCAGCAAGGATGCATTAAATTGATGAAAAGTGACAGTAAAGGCATTTATGATGTTGCAAAAGATTTCTATTTCAAATAAACGCTGTTCCTTTGAACCGCTCATCAAAGAATCCTGAGAAATAAAATGCATCACGGTTTCCACAAAAATATATGAAGTATTTCTTTATAACCAGACAGATGACTAAAGCTGATTCTGCGGATTCCACGGGAAGTGCTGTGTTTCCCTGCTGTGATTTGTGCTGGTTTTGGTTTGTTTGTGTAGAAACACTGAATCTGAGTGAATTAGATGCATTCATACAGATTTACCCGTCACGACGTCCCTACAGACAGAGAGTTAAAGGATTTACTACGGTAACAAACACCAAGGCCGACCCAAATCCTTCACATACACGTTCATTATAATGACTGTAATGACTAACATACAGTAAACCCTTTTTAAAAATGCTATTTTTGCTATATTATATATATAGGTTGACAAATAGGCAGTAAAAATGCTTATTTTGTAAAAGATAAGTTTTGAAGAAGAAATGCATATTTTTTTATCTTATTTATTTTTCTTTTTTAAATTTTTTAAATAAATATTTATGTACTTTTTTATTTTTGATCTTTATTTTTTAAACATTTTTACTGAACTGTACCATAAATTTGTCCTATGGTGTGTGACAAAAAAAAAAATGTAGTAATATATATATATAGCATGAGAGAGATTTATATTCATTGTCAGATACTTATTTTCATATAGTGTTATTTATTTCATTTATTTAATATGACATTATAATTCATTTTTCCCACATGACTTTTGGACAATTTCAAGACAAACTTTGCTCTCATCCGTTCAATTTTAATATGAGCGATATTTATATCTCCCCTACTGCAATACTCAACTGTTTTTTAAAGATATTTTGAGATTAAAACAAATCTGTGCTTCTTTTATGTGTGTCACACCATAAGACATTATGTCACACCACAGGACATTATGTCACACTAAAAGACAGAAATGGTAGTTATTAAAGTATTTATATTTAATTTTGAACATCAGATGAAAAAGAAAGTTTAATTTTGATACAAACAATATAAATATAGTTTTTTTTTTTTTTTTTAATAAAACTAAATTTTCATCAACAAAATTCAGTCTCGTCAATCAGTATGTTAGGGTTAGGGTTAAGGCACGTGCGGCACTGCTAAATATGATTGATATTTAAGATACAACTAAATATTCTTGATATATGATTGAAACTATATTCATTAAGATGTGAATGATTTTTTTAAAACTATATGGCTACTCTTTTTAATGCATCATTTTTGATTCTATTTACTTTCTGCATCGTTCTCTTAGGATCTCCTTCATTCTGGTGGATCCTTGTTAATTTTCTGTCTATATTTCTGTATCCTCTCTCTTCCACTAATTTCTTTTTGTTTCAAAACCAAAGAATCACATTTTATACTTATTTTCATACTTTATAACAGTACAAGTTTTCAGCAAAAACATCAGAAAATAGTTTAATTCATGTGATTATTGCATTTAAGAACACTGAAAATGATCAAAAAAGAATGAAAAGGAATTAAACAAATCCTAATTAACCATATAAAATGTTTTTAAAGAGATCTTGTCCTCTGGTGCGACATGTTTGTCCTGTGGTGTGACAGTACAGGCGTCACACCGAATGACATTTTCTGTCACACCAACGCACGTTTAAGCCTTTTGTGTCCATTACTGACCTTGCTATTACAAGCAAACCTGTCACTAGTGGTTAGCAAGACACATTTGCATAATTTTCCATGATTATGTAGTTTAATATACAGTTTTTACTTAACAAATATAATTTAGGGGTGTCACACCAAAAGACAACAAAACAACACTTTTGTAGTTGCTCCAAAAAAGTTAAATATTTGACCAATTCCGAGACAAAAATTGATCATGTGCACATGGAATTGGCCCATTTAAAATCAGGATATGGTGTTACACCAGATGACATGGTTTTCAGAGACAATACGTATCAAGTTTGTACGCTTTCAAAAATATATGGATGAAAAAAAGACTGCCAGTTACTAAAACAGACACTTTTACAATCATGCCACAGATATTTATGAACATTTTTATGCTTTTCGTTTTAATTTATAAAAGCTGTAATTTATTGAACCATGCTTGAGACAGTCACACCATTAGGACAAATTTGAGATTTGGCTCAAAAATAAAAACACTGAATAACACTGCAGCTTTTATAACAACAGGTCCGTGTAGGACAAAGAAATGGTTTACTGCATTTTAAATAACAGCGATATTAATTATATTCATTTTTATCTTGTGGGACAGTGAAAATGCCATGTCGCATCAACAACCTATATATAAACAACAAAAAAAGCCAGGTGAACGGAGGAAAATCAGTGTGTGATGAGACACTGTGATTCAATCCTGCATCTCTCCTTCACTATGAGACTGCATTTTTTTCCTCAGGTCCTATAATGAGCCATCAGGCTGCTGGTGTCTGTGAAAGTGTGTGTGTGTGCGAGTCTGAACACTTTAACCTTTCCAGAGAGAATAACCGGAGCAGGTTTGCCGGGAGCCACCGAGGGCCCTATAGAGGAAACGCGGCACAAACATTCATCTAACAAACCCACAATCATCAAACCTCCCTGACCTCAAACGCCCAGCGGCCAGCCCGCAATTCATCCGCACGGATGCCAGAAAATGACTTTTATTCTCTGCAAACAAGATGCATTAACGCTGGAGAAAGCGAAGCAACTTTCTGACACGCATTCATGAGATAGAACGACCCTTCAGAAGATAAGAAAGGCTTTAGACATGACAGCGCATGTTTGAAAGCTTCAAATCTGATAAAAACGCTTCTAAAATCCCTTTTTGATTTGCGGAGAAACATTTAGACGTGAATTCATCTGGGCAGCAGCCACGACATCTTAACTAGCTAAATCTTCATTATTCATGACAGAAATCCGGCTGAACTACAAGTGAAAAGAGAAAGAGAAAGTCGCTGCAGTGGTTTCCAACATCATTCAACATTTATACAGCCTTAAGACATGTGTGTAAACATGCCACACTGCCTACAGCAAAGAAACATCATACATGAGATCTTCTTAAATATTTCACCCAGACAGCAATACGATTAAATGAAGAGCAAATGAAGTCCATGTTTCTCTGGAGAAAAAGAAACCCAGTGTGTCTCCTCTAGACCAACAAACAAGCTGTTAAAGCTGAAGTGGGTCATTCCTGCTTTGCTTTATCATCATAAAACAGACCTGCAGAAATAATGTTTGTATCCCAACAAGTTTTAAACACTCCCGCCAATCGATCAAACAAAAATGCAACATAAATTTGAACTTAAAATTTGAAATTTTGAAATTGCATTTATTTTATGCTAAGTATAGTTCAAGTCTATTAACATATTTACTGACATATCGCTTGAGACTTACTGATATACAAATTATAATTACACTTTATTTGGAGTACTACTTGCGCACAATGCACATTTCTTAATATTAAGCCTAAAATATGCTTTAATGCCAGTATTGATGAAGACTGTATGATCTTTAAATAATATTGGCCCTTAAACGCAAAATATTTAAAGTGCACCTTTAAATACACCAGTTTAGTATACTAAAAGTACAATGGCAGTATTTTTTTTATATAACATGTAAATGTATTTGTAGAATACTTAGCATGAAATAAATGTATTTTAAAGACATTTTAGAACATTTATTTTTCACTAGGGTGGATGAAAATGCGTTCATGTGAGAAGAATTTAATGTGTTTTTAAGTTAAATAAAACATTGTTTTTAAATGATCTCAGTCTGTTGCATGATCAGACAATTAAAAGTTATTTAGAGTCAAAAAATTCTAAACTCTGTTTTATTTTGTGTTTGAGATCACGTCCAGTTTTAGTCTTATATATGCAGAAACAGAGCAAGCAGCACTGACAATACTGTATGATATTCCAAACACATCCAGATAGAAAAATAAGACAAATCGAGAGCAATTCAGACAGATATTGAGTGTGTTTACATGCAAGCTGAATGTGTGACCCTGGACCACAAAACCAGTCTTAAGTAGCATGGGTATATTTGTAGCAATAGCCAAAAATAGATCTTTCTTTTATGCCAAAAATCATTAGGATATTAAGTAAAGATCGTGTTCCATGAAGATGTTTTGTACATTTTCAACTGTGAATATATCAAAATGTAATTTTTGATTAGTAACATGCATTGCTAAGAACTTTATCTGGACAACTTTAAAGGTGATTTTCTCAATATTTTGATTTTTTTTGCACCAAATATTGTCCTATCATAAACAGCTATACATCAGTGGAAAGTTTATTTATTCAGCAGATGATGTTTAAATCTAAATTTTTATTTAAAAAGATGCGGTCCTGGGTCACAGATGATTACATAAGAAAAAACATCTACTTAAATTGTGTTTCTAATTAATACACAACTAGACTTTTAATTGTCATTCCAACTTTGCTTTGCATGTAAATGTAATCATCTTATTCAATATTTATTCAATGCCCATGCCTTGTGTCCAAGGATTAAAAATATTAATTTAAATATTATATAATAAAAAAATACATATTAAATATGTAAATTATAAATAGTTTTATATATGTTATTAATAATAATTTGTATTTTAATAATAATATTAGCCAGCCAGATTCAAGACTGATTCATATGTAAACCTTCAAGCAGGTCTTCACAGTGAGCTGATCTGAATAGTTGTGTGTTTGAGTAACAGAGGCTGAATGAGGGTCAATGACGGTGTGTCAGAGAGTTGTGTCGGTGCTGACCCTTACTGGCCCCATCAGGCCCCCGCAGCACGGTGCACTCCTCTATCTGGCCGAACGACTCGAACAGCCGCCGCACGTCCTCTTCACTCTGCTGCTTCCCCAACATGCCCACAAACAGCTTCCGGTCTTCTGACAGAGAGAGACAGACAGAGAGAGACACACACATAAATGCCAAAAATAAAAACCTGCCAAAAAGTTTTTTTTTTAAACTATATTTTCACTTGAAACGCAAAATCACTTGCATCTTGTTTTTGGAAAAATACATCAAAATTATGCTTTCATAATGCTTATATATATATATTAAAAAAAAAACTACTTTTAATACTTTTTTTAGTCATTTTGCTTCTCAAGTAAATGCATCTTGATTTAAAATTTGTAGGCATTTGTTTTGGAAAAGACAAATGCAGATGAATGTGTGTAACACACCTAATGTGCCATTTCTGTATCATACGAGTGTTTTTACTGTACTTTCCGCTGCTTCATTGAACGTTCGTACAGCAAAGGCAATTCAGCTCTGTGTTCATATCATAATCCTTTTATGCCAATAAAAGAGCTGGAGAGCGAGTAATCAATATTTCATGCCCTGTTAACTGTATTTTACGGTTTTGTCAGATCTTTTTGATACTGAACTGAGTGAAAAAAATGCTGAAGACATCAAAAAAGTTCAGAGGAAGAAATTGTTCAGTATAAAGCACAATGTGAACATGAGAAAATCACGGTTGGATTTTCAGTTTAAGGCCTGAAATGCTCTACACAAGAACACTATTGACTGTTTTTCCTGTGATGTGAGCTTCATTCGCACATCTCAACACACACCGGTACCCCTCATTCACCAGTTCTCCCTCAGCACTTCATCTCTTCTGCCTGACAGCTTGTATTCCCTGCACATCCAGTCTTACATAAGCTGTTTTAATGGAGCTTTGCGTTGGTGTGACCCCAGACTCATCATCTGTCTTCTGTACTGTACCAGAGCTTTACATTATGCATACAAGCCCTCAGAGAGCTGCGGGACACGGCACTCATCCTGAGAGGAAAAGATCAGAGACCATCACACCCACTCGCTCCACATGAGACAACTGAGATACGGCTGAGAAATAGCTGAGATATGGTTAAGATAAAGCGGAGAAATAGCTGAGACACAACTGAGATTTAGCTGAAATACGGATGAGATACGGCTGAGATATAACTGAGATACAGCTGAGATATAGCTGAGATACGGCTGAGATAGCTGAGATATGGATAAGATACGGCTGAGAAATAGCTGAGATACAACTGAGGTACAACTGAGATAGAGCTGAGATATGAGTGAGATACAGCAAAGCAGTAGCTGAGATACAGCTGAGATAGAGTTAAGACACGGATGAGATATACCTGAGAAATAGCTGAGATATAACTAAGATACAGATGAGATACTGCTAAGCAATAGCTGAGATACATCTGGGATAGAGCTGAGATACGCATGAGATATAACTGAGATACAACTGAGATATAGCTGAGATATGGATGAGATGCGGCTGAGATAGAGTTGAGATACGGATAGATACAGCTGAGAAATAGCTGAGAGATATAACTAAGATAAGGATGAGATACAACAAAACAATAGCTGAGATGCGGCTAGAGATAGAGATAAGATACTGACTGAAATAGCTGAGATACAACTGAGATAGAGCTGAGATACAGATGAGACAGAGCTGAGATAGAGCTGGGAACATGAGATACAATTGAGATAGAGCTCAGAACAGATGGGAGATACAGCTGAGATATAACTGGGACCACCGGATGAGATACGGCTGAGATAGAGTTAAGATACAGGATAAGATACAGCTGAGAAATAGCTGAGATACAACTAAGATATAACTAAGATACGGATGAGATACAACAAAGCAATAGCTGAGATACAACTGAGATAGAGATGAGATACGGATACGATACGGCTGAGAAATAGATGAGATACAACTGAGATATAACTAAGATACGGATGAGATACAACAAAGCAATAGCTGAGAATCTGAGATAGAGTTGAGATCACATGAGATACAGCCAGAGATACAACTAGAGATACCAAGCAGAGATCACAGCTGAGATCTGAGAGCTGAGATAGAGTTGAGATCTGAGGATAAAAGATGGCTGAGAAATAACTGAGATACAACTGAGATATAACTAAGATCTAGGATGAGATACAACAAAGCAATAGCTGAGAATCTGACTGAGATAGAGATAAGATCACAGCTGAGAAATAAGCTAGAGATACAACTGAGATGGGAAGCTGAGAGATACAGATGAGACAGAGCTGAGATAGAGCTAGAGACACGGATGAGATACAATTGAGATAGAGCTCAGATACAGATGAGATACAGCTGAGATATAACTGAGACACGGATGAGATACGGCTGAGATAGAGTTGAGATACGGATACGATACAGCTGAGAAATAGCTGAGATACAACTAAGATATAACTAAGATACGGATGAGATACAACAAAGCAATAGCTGAGATACAACTGAGATAGAGTTGAGATACGGATACGATACGGCTGAGAAATAGATGAGATACAACTGAGATAGAGCTGAGATCCGGATGAGACATACCTGAGAAATAGCTGAGATATAACTAAGATACGGATGAAATACAACTGAGACAAAGCTGAAGTATGGATGAGATACGGCTGAAATATAACTGAGGTACAGCTGAGATAAAGCTGAAATAAAACTGAGATTAAGCTGAGATACAGCTGAGAAATATAAGATACAACTGAGATATAGCTGAGATATAGCTTAGATATGGCTGAGATATAACTGATATATAGCTGAGAAAAGAATCAGATACAGCTGATTAAATTAATGAAAGTGTTTAAACTTAAAAGTACTCAAAATGTATTTTAATAGTCCTGTCGAAAAACATCCAAAAGACAACCTACGGTTTTACCTTTTAACATAGGTTCAGACAGAAAACAAACAAACATATTTTTGAATAAATAAATGCAGCCTTGGTGAGCACAAGCAGCAGATAAAGCAACCAGGTGGATGTGAGTCACTTCAATAGGCAACTGGGTCAGCAGTGTGTCAGCGATCAGTCTTACTAGTGTAAAACACACTAGTGTCATCATTAAACAGGTCATACAATATCAGGATTTTTCCTGATCTCCAAAAGAGTCTGATGCAGTGTGTAGAAATACTGTAAAAACCACAAAACGTGTGTATATGAGTGCTCTTACTCATTTCATATGCAAAGCCAGTTTACATAGTGAAGACTTCAAGGTACAGTATACAACTTCTGTGATTGTAAAAAATAAATTATGACTGTAATGATGTACTAACATTATAAGTGGACCTCAAGGGAAAGATAAAATGCTTTAAAAGTTAAATACAGCATCTGTGTCAGCTGTGTTACAACATAAATGAATATTATAATCTGTGTAAAGCCTGTCTGTCTCTCATTATGTGTCTCTCT
>VONZ01002112.1:0-68269 GCA_012976165.1 Labeo catla
CCTGCTTTGTTTATGCGTCTGTATTGTTTGTATTGCTTGGATTATGTATTTATTTTATGTAATATGTATATGTAAAATGATCTTGAGTTCTGGAAAAGGAGTATATATGAATGAAACCTTTATATAATGCATTACAAAAGTCATTTTATTGCCTTTTATTATGCTTTGTAAAGCACTTTATAATGCATCATTTGATCTTGAGAATAATTGTAACCGCAGATATGATACATTATAGTTCTTATCTATGCACTGAAGACACTTTTAGAAAGTATAATGCAATAAAACACGACAAGTAAAAAACTAATATTATAATGCATTTTAACTGTGGTTACAATTATTCTCAAGATCAAATAATGCATTACAAAGTGCTTTACAAGGCATAATGAAAATTTTAAACTTTATTTTTTAAATTCAAACTACTTGTGTAATGCGTTTTATATAAAGGCTCAATTTTTATATGCTGCCTTTCCGGACCTCAAGGTTGCTTTACATATAAATAACACTTAAAATACATACATAATCCAAGCAATACAAACAATACAGAGGCATAAACAAAGCAGAGACAAATTAGAAGTGGGAAATGCAAAAGTTTTTAATTTAAAGTTTTCATTATGCCTTGTAAAGCACTTTGTAATGCACTATTTGATCTTGAGAATAATTATAACCACATGATACACTATAATTCTTACCTATGCATTGATGGCACCTTTAGAAAGTAATGCAATAAAAATTCAAATATTATAATGCATTTTAACTTTGGTTACATGTATCTGTAAAAAAGACATAATGCATTACAAAGTACATTATGTATGCATTATACATAAAAGCTTTAAGTAAAGTGTTATCAAAATTTTGATAAGTTTTATAGTTAAATTGCAGCCCAATCTAATGAGTAACGAGTTAATAATAGTAATAGTAATAGTTAAGTGCATTATAAGGTGCATTACAGGGCATAATTAATGCATTAAAACTACTTTCAGAATGCATTATGAATAAAGGCTTTAAAAGTGTTAACATTTGAATGTATTTGAAGTATTTGAAGACTGACACTTGCTGAAAAGCGTGTTTGCTGAGCTACTAAGAATGAAAAGTTAGTTAAGTTGATAGTGTTGCTACTTTTAATGAGTTACTCCCCAAACATGGGTGCATTTAAGATTATATATCAAGTATGATAATATCTAAATATATATCGGTAGGGTAAAGAGTCTAATTTGTCTGTTTCTGTATCCTTTTAGTCTTCTGCCCACATGTTGGATCCAGCCACCATTCCATCCCATAATTCAAGGTAAGATTCTTTAAGGACATTCAATTATATCAGCCACTCTGTCAAGATTTTTCAAAAATTGAACCTATTTTTTGCTAATAGCACACTGTGTGTGTGTGTGTGTGGGCCGTGTCGAGGCCTCTGTCATGTGAACTCTGAGTTCTTGAAGTTGCTTGCTCTCTCCGCAGGATCCTACATCACCTTCTTCATCCTTCTGACATTCACAGAGAGAAATGGCATGACTTTACCAGGTTAGGTCTTTTCATCAGGCCTCCAATGTGTTGACAAGAACCATTCGCTGCATTGGCATTGGCTGTGTTCACATTTGCACACTAACATACTACTTTTTGTGCTTCAGTGTGTATAGAGTATGCACATTTTCTGTATGCATGGAGACCTACTAGAGTATATACCCAAAACGCAATGCACTTGAAATTAGATTTAATGCATTTGTCAAACACTTTTATTCAAGGGGACTGACATTGCATTGAAGGCAAACATTTTATCTGTTCATGCATTTCCCTAGGAGACAATATTGACTGCTTATTTATTCACAATTCCACAAGTAAAGACTTTTTTCCCTAAGAAATTTAATTAAAGATTATAGATTATAAAATTACAAGATTATAACTAGACACCACTTGCATGCAATGCATGACATGCATGCAGATAGCATACAATTGCATAAAATGTTTACTTACTGTCTGCTTTTTTTCTTAGCCATAACCTGGTATTTCTGCTGTAGAATGTGCATATGTATGTGCATTAGCCAGACTAACCTAAAAAATACAGGTTTAAAGATTCAAGTTAGATAAATGTATTATTTGGTGCTATCATAAATTTGCTATTTCATTTGATGACTTATTTTCTTCCCCATTCATGTAGATTGGGCGATTCTTGTGGTGATTCTAAAATGGATACTTTTCTATTATTTTGTAGCTTGAAACAAAAAGGAAACCACTAGCTAAAAGAATGCATCCATTTTCTGCAACCGATGTTGTTTTAAGTTTTATTAATGCAAAAATATCTATTATTAGGCTACTATTACTTCATTCAAAACCCATAATCCTAAGTATTAAACTTAAAGCTACAACAGTAAATGATATGTTGTATCTGCAATGACTAAGCACAACATCTGGCAGTAAATGTTATTGAATTCTTTAGAAAAACGTGCATTGATGAATTGCACACAATAAGACGAGGAATGCGTATTAAGATATTGATTTCATGTTGACTTTGAAACACGCAGCTATATTCTGGCCCAGGATGGATTTAATAATACTGTGCTAGCTGATCTACACAGCTTTTAAAACAAGATGTGATCTGCTCCAGCTGCTTTCCCGGTGTTTCTGAAAACACTCGTCACTTTCACTTTAGTGAGTTTAGCGTCTCTGGTGAATGTGATGAAGTGTAAATGCGTTCCTGTCTTTGCTAACGCTTCACATTCCTGTAAACCGGCGCTCGGCTCAGGTAGGAAGCAGCTTTGTGTATTGTCTTGATTAATTTGGATCGGATGGAGAAACATGGCTCAACGTTCCCGTCTGGATCAGCCCTTTACTCGTTCTTCACAAGGCCGAATGATTGAATCAAAACAATCCCATAATACAGTCTCTTAACAAGGGTATAGTCTTCTGAAACAGCGCTTCATAAATGGACCTTTCATACTGTATAAATAAAGACTTTGCTATTATTTTGTACCTTGAAACATACCTTGAAATCTTTGTTTTACATTTTGGTAAACCACCAATCAAAACAATGTATTCGTTTTCTGCATTTAACATACTTTTTGTTGAATTGGTGTTTTTTTTTTTTTTCATAAGTATTGAACTTTGGTACATAACTCATCTCGTGGCTTTAAATGTAAATTATATCTTGAGTGTTTTTTTAAAGGAAAGGGGACTATACTTTTCTAAGCGATCTCTAGAAACCAGAATGTTACTTTGCATTTGCTAAGGTTTCCTGAGTAGTTCTTAGCAATTTTTTGCTATGTGGCTGCTGAAGTGTGTGTGTTTTCCAAGGTGTTACTATGCATTTGCTAAGGTGTTCTAAAAGTTTCCTTTTTATTTGCCACATTTCTATGTGGTTGCCAGTGTTTTGCTATGCAGTTGCTGAGATTTTTTTTTTGTTAGTACTAAAGTGTTTTAGGTGGTTGCCAGGGTGTTGCTATGCAGTTACTGCATTGTTGGCACATTCCTATGTGCTTCGTAAAGTGTTTTGGTGGTTGCCAGGGTGTTGCTATGCAGTTCCTGCACTGTTAGCACATTTCTATGTAGTTGCTCAAGTGTTTTTGGTAGTTTACCAGGGTGTTTGCTTATTGCGGATTACTAAGCTGTTTTGGCAAATTCCTATGTGATTGTTAAAGTGTTTCATTCCCTCATGTAATTGTTGAAGTAGTTTGCCAGAAGAGTTGTTACTATGCGGTTGCTCACGCTGTTGGCACATTCTATGGTTGCTAAAAATGTGTTGGTGGTTTGCCAGGATGTTGCTATGCAGTTACTAAGCTGTTGGCACATTGCTATGTAGTTGCTAAAGTGTTTCTGTGATTGCTAAGGTGTTACTATGCAGTTGCTGATGATGTTTTGTTAGCACTGTGATTTCTAAGTGTTTTGGTGGATTTACCAAGGTATTTGCTATACAGTTACTAAGCTATTTGGCTGACTTGCTGTAGTTGCTAAAAGTGTTACTAAGTTTGCTCTTGGTGTTATATGCAGTGCCTGAGGGGGCTTTTTTAACACTGTGCTTCCTAAAGTGTTTTGGTGGATTTACCAAGGTGTTGCTATGCAGTTCCTGCACTGTTGGCACATTTCTATGCGGTTGCTCAAGTGTTTTGGTGGTTGCCAGTTGTTGCTATGCAGTTACTGCACTGTTGGCACATTCCCTATGTGAGCGCTAAAGTGTTTTGGTGGTTGTCGCGGTGTTGCTATGGGATTGCCGGCTGCTGGCACATTCATATGTAGTTTGCTCTAGTGTTTTGGTGGTTGCCAGGTGTTGCTATGCAGTTACTGCTGTTGGCACATTCCTAAACTGCTGGCACATTCCTATGTGGTTGCTAAAAGAGTGTTTTGGTGGTTGTCCGCGATTGTTGCTATGCAGTTACTAAGCTGCTGGCACATTCATATGTGGTTGCTCTAGTGTTTTGGCGAGGTGGTTTGCCAGGGTGTTGCTATGCAGTTACTGCACTGTTGGCACATTCCTAAGCTGCTGGCACATTCCTATGTGGTTGCTAAAGTGTTTTGGTGGTTGTCATGGTGTTACTATGCAGTTACTAAGCTGCTGGCACATTTCTATGTGGTTGCTAAAGTGTTTCAGTGGTTGTCAAGGTGTTGGTATCCAGTTGCTGAGGATTTGTTTTTAGCACCGTGCTTCCGAAAATTATTTAGGTAGTTGCCAGGGTGTTACTATGCAGTTATTAAGCTGTTGTGGGTTTTTGTTGTTGCTGATTTGCACATTGTAACGTTTTTCTAAAATGTCTAAGAATCGTACACCCTAACATTGTGTCAGAGAGTGTTTCCCAGCTTCAGACACCATGTCTGTCTTGAGAAAATGTAATAATCTTGTATGCATAAATTGTACTGGCTCACATGGGGGTCTGAAAGACGGGCTTCACCTGCCAGGTGACAACGATTGAGGCCTGTGTTTTGCTAAGTGCTGCCAAAACTCTGGACTGGTGCTCTGGTCTTAATTACATGATTTTTTAAGAGGCCATACATTTTAGGCATAATGGAGCCATATTTGGATTACACATAAATGGCTGTAGTTAAAAGAGTGTCAGTGGGGGTGTTTTTTTTTCCCCCTCCATGTATTTAAATCAGGGCTTTTACAGCCTCCACGTGTAGCTAGTTATCACATTTATGTCAGCGCTAAAAGAAAATACACAGAAATGAGCGTATAGTGCACATGCATATACTGAACCGTGCATTTTTCTTGGATTTTTGATGGTGAAAAATGGTTTTCCATAATATTATACCTTATTCTTTATAAAGAAGCATTTACTGCAGTCAACCATCAAATATACAGTAGTGTAATGTAGTACAATAAGAGCTTTTCTTTATGGGAATTCTTTAGATGTTTTTGTTCCATCAACAACTGCAATGTGGTTGCTTAAGTGGTTGACTTCCAGGGTGTTGCTATGCAGATGCTAAAGTGTTCTGTTCTAAATATGTTTAAGTCTGAACTGATTTCAAGTCTTTATGTTAATTCATCCATCGTGAGCTGCCTGTGGAGACGGCATTTGTGTTTTGTGAATAAAACCCAGTTTGCTCTTCACCACAAGCCGAAGGACAGTCCTGTTAATGAAGAGATACCAAATGAGAAAATCATATTGCTGTTAAGGATATACTGTGAAAAAAAAAAAGGTGTTTCAACTTAAAAAAGTGTTCATGCTACCTTAAAATTGTAAGTTTACTCAACTCAAATATGCACGTTTTATGTAGTACAACTTAACATTTTATGTTGGCTAAACGTAAAATTTTAAGGCAGCATGAACGCTTACTTTTTTCAGTTTTTCACAGTGTACTTGACAAAACACACATATAGAGGTTGAGTGTGTGTGCTTATGCTGACTGACCGCAGAACATAAGGCCATGGTTGGGCCATCTTTGCTCTGGAGCAAAGATGTTTAGGTTCCAGGAAAGCACAGTGTGAGTGTACACAATAAAGGTCATTAGTAATGTTAATTCCACTATGTAGTTAATGAACAGTAGAGTTATGATGTGTTCACTCACTGTGTCACTGTTATGTCATCTTAATTTAATGATTAAGCCTTTGAAAGCCTGTAGTATGCTTTAGTCTAGAGGAGCGCGGGGCACAAACTAATGCGGGTTAGTTGTAACACACATAGTTTAAATATACATGCTAGCACAACCAAATTCACGATATTTACTAGTTGCCATAGCAACTTTTGAAGATATGGTTAAATATTTATTTTACCATAGAAAAAGTAAACTTCTGGCTGAAGTAAATTTTCCATCTAAGTTTTTAGGATTCATTTAAAATGAAATAAATCTGCTATTATTTTAATCTCCAATCTCCTATTTATCAGTTTACATTTTAAAGTTTATTAATGCTTTGCAAACCAGCAGAAGACACTAACCAGTTTTAAACACAGTGGTTACAATGTGCCCTGCTATTATTAAACTATGCTACTCTGTGACACACTGTAAAAAAAAAAAAAAAAATTACAACTTAAATACAAGATGTTTCAACAAAATAAGTGTTCGTTCTGCCTTAAAATTTTAAGTTTAGTCGACATGAAATGTTAAGTACTACATGAAAACGTGGATATTTGAGTTGAGTAGACTTAAAATTTTAAGGCAGCATGAACAATTGCTTTTTTAAAATTGAAAAAAAGTTATTTTTTATTTTTTTCAGTGTATTAGTGACGTAATTTACACCATTTACTTTTATGTACTTTAATGAGAAAACACAATTCTCCATATTCTTAAAAAACACCATTATTTTATTTGAAAAAGTTAGCATTTTATTTTATTGACAAAATATTTTAGTTTGTTGTATACGTTTTTTTTAAATCGATCCGTTAACATTTAAAGCTGTCATACGGTCATGTTACAACGTGTCCCCGACATGTTACAATGTTCCCCAGCAACGGGGCATGTTGTCACATTTCACTTCCTTTCTTTTGAAGTAAATTACGAAAAAGTTATACACTGTAATTATGAAACAAAGTGACATATTTGTACTAGACAAGTGTGAAATTAATATAGATAAAAATTATACTCTACGTGGATCTATGTGGATTTAAACAAACTGAGAAATTCAAAAAGTAGGTTTCACTGGGTGTTTTGTCCTGAAGTATCACCAACAGCTTGAAGAGATAGTTAGAGATGTAAATGTGCAGTTAAACAGGAGATCATGCTTGCAATGCATTAGCCAGACGTGTGCATCTGCAGTTGCATGTTTGTCTAAAATACGTTTCCGATTTTTGTGTTTGTGTAAAGTCTATTTTCTGTATGTGCAATCAAAATTTCAGTGGAAAGGAGTAAAATACAAGAAATGCTGCAGGAAAGCCCTTGTTGAATCATAGTTTCCTTTTTTAATTCAGTCTGTTTTCTCAAAATGCAAGTAGCTAGAAAATTTCAAAATGCATTAAAATTCTGAGAATGAATCATAAATTTTCATGTCTAGACACCATAAAGCATTACACTTCCAGGACGTATTAGATAATCGATCGCTCCCCGATCCAAGACACCATCCCTCCCACGGTTCCTGGCAAAGGTCATCTCCATTTCGAGATGATTCATATGAGCCTCACTGACCCAACCGCATTCAGTGCTTTATTACAAAAGGTTGTCATCACCTGTGCACTGGTCTTTCAAACTCCAGACCTTGAATATTCAGGAAATGACCCTTCCCTTTCATCGCTCTCATCAGCGTTAATGCACGAGAGGGTTTTTGGCCTCTCAGCGCTCCGTTACGCCTCACAAACTGCCCTGTGACTCAGCAGTCATGATGCCAGAGTTACCCACCGTGGAGCCCGTGCAGCTAGGGCACAGGATGTGGTCGTTGCCAGTGGAGTGAGTTAAAGTTCAACTGCGTCTGAACCATGGGAAGGTAGAGGTTTGCCATGCCCAATTGTTGACGTATGAGCTGTGTTACAGATACGAGTGGGCTTGAGTCATTGAGAAAACAAAATGAGCTCCAAAATGGACTTGATTTCCGCTTAATAGCAGCGCTTGTAAACATTATGAGAACAAAGCAGCAGGACGCCTGCGCTGATGGAGACGCCAGTGACGTGAACGTAAGCGTCATTTTCATTAGATCTATGGTGATTTGCTCTCTTTATTTGTGTGGGTAATTCGGAGAACGCTTCCTTTTATACGAAATTTACAAAAAGCCTGAAGTGAGATACTTGACTCATAATTGCGTGATAATTGATTTATGTCATTTCAAAAATTAGGCGATCTTCTACTTCTGTCTCATAATTATCATAACTTATAGTCCCTAGTAAAAAAGAAATGCATTTAAAATGCGTTTATTTTAATAGTAAAACTATACACTTTGGAAAGATATGGGCAACCCTAAAATTAAAGTATTCACTATAAACAAAACATATTATATTAATTACCTAATTACCCTTTTACATAATCCTTCCTCTCTTTTAATTTATTCAGGTCGTTAATATTATGATTTGAGCTTATTTGAGGAACCTTTTGACTTCATTGATCTTAATTATGTTCATCAAGGTCGAGGAGCAGAAAATGGTCAAATTTCAAGTGTTTTTTTCATTGCAAACAAAGAGAATTTCCCCGCAGATGGAAAACGACAGCGTCTTTCCACTCCTGCGCTGGAACGTGTCAGGGTTTGCTCCACGTCTCATCTGGAAGGGATATAGAGGCAGCTGGCAGCTGAGTGAAAGTGGCCATAATGTTCCCGTTTGTAAGACGCTCATGGCTGTGTAAACACAGGACAGCATGATCCTTCAATTGTTTTGTCAAAACAATTGAACATAAGCACTATAAACCAGATTAGGTTTTGCCATTATTTTGGTTCCACAACACATATTGTTGCATTTAGATAAAATACAAGATTTAAAAAAAAATAACCAATTTGCCATCTTCTACCCTAGTAGTAGCAGCAGTGGATTTGGCCTGCACTGAACTTTCTTGTTAACTCATGCAAAAGACATATCTCATGAAGCAGTTTATGTGATATAATATTAAATAAGTGTTAAGAGTCTAATGTGTATCTAACCTTTAAGCCGGTTTATTTTAAGCAGGAAACGTGCAGACAGTTCTTGTTTTGGCATCTCACTGAAAGTGGTTTGGAAAATATTGATAGTTTTAAAACTATTACTTTATGTTACACTCTTAAAAATACACTGGTTCCATTAAGAACCTTTAACATCTGAAGAACGTCTCAGGTTACGTATGTAACCCCGGTTCCCCGAAGGGAACGAGACGCCGCGTCGAAACGCTTTGGGAACGCCTTCAGCATGACCGCGCTCTGAATCACGTGTGCAATCAGACCAATGGAAGAACGAAACGTCATAGGCGGGTGACGTCACTGACCAGGAAGCATAAAAGCACGTGCGCCAGAACGAGCGTCAGCTTCCAGGAGAGAAGCAGCGCTCGCAGGGACGCAGGAGGATGGCTACGAGACGCGGCGTCTCGTTCGCGTCGAAACGCTTTGGGAACGAGATGCCCACGCCACCAGACCCCAGTCCCTGCCTAGGATGTGCTAGGAGCAAGGACAGAGGAACCAGGCGAGACCCGCAGGTCAAGTTCATAAAACCTCACAAAGGTCAAAGGTGTGGACCAACCCGCAGCGTTGCAAATATCTTGCATGGGAACCCCAGCAAGAAAAGCTTTAGAGGCAGCCATGCTCCGGGTAGAGTGAGCTCTGACCCCTAGAGGAGGAGGAAGGTCAGAGGCCTCATACGCAGAACAAATAGCGTCCACTATCAAGCGACTTAGCGTTTGCTTGGAAGCAGGGAGGCCCCTCTTAGGGGGGCCATAACAGACAAACAGCTGATCTGACTTCCTCCACCTGGCAGCCCGGTGGACGTATGCGTCCAGTGCTCGCACCGGACACATACAATTAAGCTTCTGCTGGTCAGCATCCCGAAAGGGGGGAGGACAAAAGGCCTGAAGTACGACAGGCCGTGGTGTCGAGGAGGGGACCTTAGGGACATAACCCGGTTTTGGGTAAAGGAAAGCTTTAGACAGGCCTGGAGCAAAATCCAGGAAGGAAGGGGCCACAGAGAGGGCCTGAAGATCCCCAACTCTCTTAAGGGAGGAAAGTGCTAGAAGAAGGACAGTTTTTATAGTAAGAAATCTGTCAGAAATTTCCTTGACAGGCTCAAAGGGAGGCCTGCAGAGAGCCTCTAACACCACCGACAGGTCCCAGGTAGGGACACGAGGTCGTACCGGAGGCCTCAGTCTCAAAGCACCGCAGAGGAAACGTGTAACAAGGGGGTCTTTTCCCACGGAAAGACCACCAAGAGGGGCGTGGTAGGCCGCAATGGCCGCCACGTAGACCTTCAAGGTGGAGTGGGATAACCCTGCAGACAGCCGGCCCTGCAGGAACTCCAGCACTGAACCAACTGGGCAGTTAACTGGGTCTTGCTGGTGGCGTCCGCACCAAGAAGTGAAAAGTTTCCACTTCAAGGCGTACAGTTTCCTCGTGGAGGGAGCTCTAGATGGTCTCAACAACCTCGGTTGAGAGACCGGAAGCTAAGAGGTGTGCCCCCTCAGAGGCCACACCCAAAGCTTCCACAGCTCCGGCCGGGGGTGAAGAATGGAGCCCCCTGCCTGTGAGAGGAGATCTCTCCCGACGGGAATCTCCCAGGGAGAGCCGTCGAGGAGAGAAATCAGGTCCGAGAACCATACTCGGCCCGGCCAGAACGGGGCTACTAGAAGAAGGGACACCCCGTCCCGGCGCACTCTCTCTAGAACTCCCGGGAGCAGAGCGATCGGGGGAAAAGCGTACAGACGTAGCCTCGGCCACGTCTGCACCATGGCATCCAGCCCCAGGGGAGCTGGATGAACTAGAGAGCACCAGAGGGTACATTGCGTGTTCTCCCTCGTGGCAAAAAGGTCCACCTGGGCTGGACCAAACACTCTCCAGATCTGCTTCACCACCTCTGGGTGAAGCATCCATTCCCCGGGCCTCGGCCCCTGTCTCAACAGGATGTCTGCTCCCAAGTTGAGATGCCCAGGAACATAAACTGCTCTCAGCGAGAGGAGTTTGTCCTGGGACCACACAAGGATCTGGTGCGCCAGCTTGTACAAGGGGCGCGAACGCAGACCTCCCTGGTGGTTGATGTACGAGACCACCGAGGTGTTGTCGGTGCGAACCAACACATGGCGGTCTCTTAGGTCCGGGAGAAAGTGTTTCAGAGCCCGAAACACGGCCAGACGCAGACGCAAATCTAAAATGGGACACAGGCCCCCATCCTTCTTCGGAACAATGAAGTACCGGCTGTAGAACCCGGACTCTCTCGTGAGGAGGGACCACCTCGATGGCCTCCTTCCTCAGGAGAGTAGCTACTTCCTGTTCCATTACCAGACCCTGCTCGGGGCCCACCAGCGTGGGAGAGACCCCGTTGAACGGCGGAGGTGGTGCGCCGAACTGAATGCGATAACCTCGCTCTACAGTATGCAGGACCCAAGCAGACACATTGGGCAGTAGTTTCCACGCTGCCAAATGATCTACTAAGGGAACCAGCCTCTCGAGGCTGGCCTCTGGTGTTATGTGGGCCGCTGGAACGGTGTCCTGAAACGGTTGCCCGGCAGGAAACACCTGAACCAGCGGTCCCAGAGACCCCCGCGGGGGTGGCGAGCTCCCCAGCCCCGCTACGTTGCCGGGCGGGAAAAACTGGGGTGAATGCTCGCTGGAGACCGCTGCGCCCTGAAGCACCGGCAGGGTTGGCAGAACGATCTCCCGAGGGCACAGGGGGGACCCGGACACCGAATACTGCGGTGCGACCCGTTTCCCCCCGGATGGGGCTGCCCTCGGCGGTCCCGACCCGTCAGGACCGCTTGGTCGAGGACCTCTTCGACTGAAGCACGACCCTCAGGTCGGGCTTAGCCTGGGAGGTCCTCGACCTAGAGCGTTTGACCACTCGCTCTCGATGGGGAGGAGTGCGAGTGGCCACGCTCTGCTTTTGAGCTTCCCTGTGTGAGGAGCTGGTAGACGGCCGGGGCTGCTCCGTCGCAGTAGCCCCGTGAGCTGGATGGCGGCGAGGGAGGAACCGCTGAAACGCCGCCGCTTGCTTACGCGCCTCCTGGTATCTGTCGACGACGGCATTGACGGCGTCGCCGAACAGACCAGCAGGCGAAAGCGGGGCGTCTAAGAGGAAGACCCTGTCCTTCTCTTTCATGTCGGACAGGGTCAACCAGAGATGTCTCTCCGCGGCCACAAGGGCTGCCATAGACCGCCCAATGGCACGGGCGGTCTCCTTAGTGGCGCGGAGAGACAAATCAGCGGTCCTCCTGAGCTCGGAGATATCGCTGTCTTTTATCTCCTCGCCTTCATCCAACTCTTTTAGCAGGTCAGCCTGGTACGCCTGTAACACTGACATGGTGTGCAGACACGCACCAGCCTGACCCGCAGCCGTGTACCCCTTGCCCACCAGCGCTGAGGTGACTCGCAGCGGCTTGGAGGGCAAGACCGGAGCCTTCAGAGACGATGCAGACTCGGGGGACAGATAGCTCGCGAGCGTCTGTTCCACCCGAGGCATCGCTCTGTACCCTCGCTCATCCATCCCCGCCACATACCCGTAGTTATACGAGGCAGGGATGAACAAGCGGGACGAGAAGGGTGAATTCCATGATCTCGACACCTCAGTGTGGAGATCAGGAAAAAAAGGAAGGCTCCGGCGTGCTGGAGGTGGTCGAGACCACAGAAACCTCTCGTCCAGTTTACTTTCCTGCGGTTCGACTAATGGCTCGGCGGGCCAATCAATACTCAGTTTGGCCACCGCCCGAGTCACCACCTCCAGCAGCTCCTCATACTGGGGAAACTGAGGTGCTGCAGCCTCATCCACACTCACCACATCAACCTCCTCAGAGGAAGATATGGGGAGCGTGGAGGCCGACCCCCGGGGGGAAGAAACCGCAGGGCGGGCTTCCGATCCCGAGGGCCGGGCAGCGGATCTGGTGGGTGAGGCAGGAGATAGGGGGACACCCGTCTCCATACCCTCCACTAGATCCAATTGCGAACCCCACGAGTGCAGCCGCCGCTCCGCCTCGGCGGAAGCGGGACCGGACCCGCGGGGAACGCTGATGAAGGCTCCCTCCACGGAGAAGAGAGCCTTCCGGGAGCGGAGCAGACGCATGGGTAAAACGTCACAATGCGGGCAATCGCCCCCCTCGAGGGCCGATGCCGCATGCTCCACTCCCAGGCAAGCCACGCATAGAGCGTGTGTATTCCCGCTCGAGATGTAACGAGAGCAGGGAGGAACACACGCTCTAAAACCTAGCTTGCCAACGTTTTTGGATTTAGCAGAACACTTTGACATACTGTCTCAAAAGAAAAGTGGCGCAAACTAGCAGCCAAAAAGGAGACAGCACAGACACATACACAGAGCGCTGCTGAAAGACAGAAGCTGACGCTCGTTCTGGCGCACGTGCTTTTATGCTTCCTGGTCAGTGACGTCACCCGCCTATGACGTTTCGTTCTTCCATTGGTCTGATTGCACACTTGATTCAGAGCGCGGTCACGCTGAAGGCGTTCCCAAAGCGTTTCGACGCGGCTCGAGTTCCTGAAGGGGAACCTTTCCGTTTCACAAACGGTTCTTTGTGGCGAAAGAAGGTTCTTCAGATTATAAAAAGGTAAGAAAGCGATGGTTCTTTAAACAACCTTTGACTGAATGGTTCTTCTATGGCATCGCTTTGAGTGTATAACCTGACACAACTATGATTTGTTAACAGATACATGCTAATACTAGTTAGTGGTATAGTAGGAGTTTTTATTTCATAACTTTGACTTGTGTCAATTATGACTGTTTCTCATCATTTTAATTTACATAGATTGTGACTATCATCTCATAATTGTGACTTGTCTGACTTATGAGATTAAAAAGCCATAGTCATGGCAAAAAGTCATTATTTAAAAATGTTAAAATTCCATTTTTATATCATAATTGTAACTTTATTGTAATGATGACATATATTTATGGCTTAGTATGCTGTAATTTTGGCTTTTTCTCTCATATATTTAACTTATGTCAGTTATGACTATTTCTCATAATTTCAATTTGCATAGATTCTGACTTTTATCTCATAATTGTGACTTTGTATGTCAAAATTATGACGCAAATGTTTGACTTATGGGATAAAAAGCCATAGTCATGACAAAAAGTCATTATAGCAAAAAATGTAAAAATTCAATTTTTATGTCATAATTGTAATTTTATTGTAATTATGACTTTTATCTCTTAATTGTGACTTAGTATGTCATAATTTTGACTTTTTATCTCATAACTTTGACTTGTGTGTCAATTGTGACTGTTTATCTCATAATTTTAAATTACATAGATTCTGACCATTATCTCATAATTGTGACTTTGTATGTCATAATTCTGACTTTTTATCTCATAACACTGAGTTATGTCATAATTCTGATGTTTAATCTCACAATTCTGACTTTTTCACCCCTGACTTTTTATATGATGTTTTATTTCCTAATTTCGATCTTTTTATGTCATAAAATGATGTTTTGATTTAAATTTAAGTTTCCAAAGCAAGTTTTTTTTTTTTTTTTCCTTACATGGTGGAAACAGGCTTTCACACAAAAATGCCATTTCACATCTTTTCAGATCTGCAAAAAGTGCAAAACTCACTTGTGTGTTTCCATGTGTTTTCTTCCAGTCTGGTGTTAAAGAGTCCTGCATGTCTCCATGATTGTCAGGACTCTGTATATGGCTGGAGTCCCGGCTTAAGTGTAAGAATTTAGGATTTTTTTTTTTAATTGCCTGTTTTATCATCAGATCAAATCTGAATGCTTCGAAATATGACACACACCTCAACACGCCACACACTCATAACAATCATTCACGCGTGATCATAACAGAGCTGCTTGTCTTAGCAAACTGTGCTAATTACAGACAGAACGTCCTCATGAAAGGGCTCAAGTGTGCATGCTCTGTGTAAACGATATAATGAGTATGTATCTCGGTGAAGCGTGTACAGTCAATCGCTTTGGGTGGGATCTGTATTCAATAGCACACTACATTCTTGTTTACTTAGTCACTGTTTTGCACTGATTTGGCTCTTGTTACCCCCCCTCTCAGCCTCTAAACAGCACTATGATGGAATAACACAGACTTCAGTAATTATGGCACAAATCGCGCCAATCAATTACATGCGAAAGGGCGGTAAAGCAAACACGGGAGCGATCTGTGTGGCTCCGATTACATTAAGTGGAATTCCAGAACTGGATTACTGTCAGAACTGTACGTGCGTGTATTATGAGCAATTGAATTATTAAGATGCACGTACAGATCGGAAGTTTCGGTCCCGGGGCACGAAACGTCCCATTTTTATCATGCAACCTCATCTCGTATTTGCTCGCTTTTGTATGATCCGTGGCGGGTACAGTGCGTGCAGGGAGTCACAGGAGGACAGATTTTTCCATTTCAGATGCATTTTCAGAGTCTTACAGCAATCGAGGACCCATGACATAAGCGTACGGCATAGCTCCGTGTAAATAGTATTATGTAAGCGTTCCGTACGGGATGATGGATGGTCGTTGAGGTCTTCAGACGTAAGAATCCCCCGCAGTAGGCCAATGGCCTGTCTCTCTAAATCACAATGCTGTAGGGTTCAACTTCATCTGGAAATAGAGGGAGGGGTGAGCATGAGAACAAATGAGACGAAGAAAGAGAGAGAGAGAAGGGAAAGAACAGTATGGTTCATACTGGCCCACAATCCTCCAGGCATTTGTGTTTGCATGAAAGATGCCTGACAGCTGCCTGTGAACGTGTCTTATCCAGGCCAGAGATGTCAAGCACGTTTGTCGTCATTTGGCTTTTAACGTGCGCAGCAGAAACTCCACCAGCGCCAAAGGCCTTGTTTCTGCAGCTTCCCCCTAAAACCCAGAAAGCAGCCGATGAGCCGAACACTTAGAGCTTGACGTCTTTGTTATTGTTACGCTGTAATGAAAAACTCAGGATTTGAATAAACTGAGGCTTTTTGCTGCAGATTTATGGTTCTAGATTTTGACCTAATAACACTGGATTCAGAACTAATTCAGAAATAATTCAAAAGAAAAGGCAAGTACCACATTAGATTAGATTAAACAATTGGAAATTGGAAGTAGAAACATTTAAAATCTCAACTGCCTGAGTTTGTTTTTTTAAATCACAAAATTGAACTATATTATTCCCTGTATAAAGTTATTTATTTATTTATTTATTTATTTTTTAAATTAGTCTCTTATGCTCATCAAGGCTGCATTTATTTGATTAACAATACAGAAAAAAATGGTAATATTGCAAAATGTTATTGCAATATAAAATAGTGGTCTTTGTTTTAATATACTTTAAAATATAATTTATTCCTTTGATGCAAAGCTGAATTTTCATCAGCTGTTATTCTAGTCTTAAGTGTCACATGATGCTTCAGAAATCATTCTAATATGCGGATTTATTGTTAGAATTATCAATGTTGGAAACAGTTGTGCTGCCAAATATTTTTTTGGAACTCGTTATTATTTTTTCAGGATTCTATGAATAAAAAGTTTAAACGAACAGCACTTATTCAAAATATAAATCTGTTCTAACAATGTAAATCTATGCTATCACTTTTTATTAATTTAACACATCCTTGGTGAATAAAAATATTCATTTTTTTCAAAAAAAGAAAGAATAAAATGTACTGACCCCAAACTTTTGAACAGTAGTGTATATTGTTAGAAAACCTTTCTATTTTAAATAAATGCTGTGCTTTTTAACCATTTATTGATCAAAGAATCCTGAAAAAAAGTATCACAGGTTCCCAGAAATATTAAGCAGCGCAACTGTTTTCAACATTGATAATAAATCAGCATATTAGAATGATTTCTATGATGCTGAAAATCCAACTTTAATTACAGATATAAATTAAAATTTTAAGCATATTAATATAGAAAAACATTGTTTTACATCATAATAATATTTCACAATATTACATGTTTTTTCTGTATTTTTAATCAAATGAACACAGCCTTTAAAAAACATTTTAAAACTTTGAAAAAAAAAGTGCCATTGAGTGCCATTGTAAGTATATCCACATACATACATTACACTTGTGTAGGATGGTATATAGGCTACTATATAGTAAATCTCAACTGTTTGATTGCTTATTTTTTGGCGTAAAATGCACCTATATTATCATCCAGCTCTAATCTGTTTATGGCATTAAGATACTAAGATATTATAAACATCAACATCATCGCCTTTTTCTGTAAAGCTGCATGGAAAACAGTTTTCAGGAGTTCAATTAACTTCTTTCCCAATAAAATCCAAAAGTAATTTTTTTTCAGGTTAATGCCTCTTCCTGTTAATTTAACCACAGAGAGGCCTTGTGGATGGTGAGACTTCTGATTTTCAGGACCCTCATGCGTCTCAATATTCGCCTCAGGAATGCAGATGGCAGGGTAGCAATTTCACACTCCTGCCTCACACACCACACACAGAGACGCTCGTTATGAGACGTTCACGTTTTGTTTTTAATAAAATAAATAAGTTAGTCAACATTGTGTATGTATAACATTAATCCATTTCACATTTGATCATTCTTATCTATCTCTCCAATTATAATTTATTAATTGTGTTTGTTAAGTCAAATTAAAACTAGTACTAGTTCTCCTAGTGATGCAATGGCATGTTAAGGCCAGTTCACACCAAAAACAATAACTGGAATAACTATATTAGCATCTACAGCAATGCATAATAAAATTCTGTTTATTGTAAGCATGCTCAACCGTTTTGTCATTTTTCACTTCAAATGCGCGAGTTCTAATCGGCTGTTGTTGGTTTTTTATCATTTATTACCTGAAAAAAAAAAATTCTGAAAGTGTTTCGACCAATATCTTTCTTGTTATCATTATACACTGTTGTTGTTTTTTTTCAGTGATAAATAATACAAAGACTACTTGTGACCCTGGATCACAAAACCAGTCATAAGTAGCACAGGTATTTTTGTAGCAATAGTCAAAATGGATCAACATTATGGATTCACAAAAGCTTTTCAGTTTCAAACAAACAAACAAATAAATAAAGTCTTGTTCTCTGGAAAATCTATCCATATTAATTAATTCATAAGTAGCACAGGTGTATTTGTAGCAAATATGAGCAAATACACTATATGAGTCAAAATGAAGATTTTTCTTTTATGCCAAAAATCATTAGGATATTAAGTAAAGATCATGATCCATGAAGATATTTTATAATATACCAAAATGTCATTTTTGATTAGTAACATGCATTGCTAAGAACTTAATTTGGACAACTTTAAAAGCGATTTTCTCAGTATTTTGATTTTTTTTGTGCCCTCAGATTCCAGATTTTCAAATAGTTCTCAGCCAAATATTAATAAATGAATAAATACTATCCTATCAAACCGTACATCACTGGAAAGCTTATTTATTCAGCTTTCAGATGATGTATAAATCTCAATTTAAAAAAAAAATGGACACTTATGACTGGTTTTGTGGTCCAGGGTCACTTTTAAGTACGTTTTACAAGAAAATACAATTTCATCCAGTTATGAGAATGTAACAAAGGACATTCTCATAACTTTGGCTTTCTGTCAAGGTTCTCTCAAATTCACATTCTTCTAGTAACGTTAACAGAACGTTTGTTCAAAGTTATCTAGTCTTTAATAACATTCTCAAAATTTTAGCACAAAAACTTTATCTATACATTGTTCATGGACCTTTTTCTGAAATGTTTTAATTGGACTTTCATGTAACATTTTTAAAATGTTACTAATTGTTGCGGAATGTTCATAGAACATTCAAAAGTAACATTCCCTTACTGTTTGTAAAATGATGCAATGGATTGTTCTCTTAATGTTCAGGTAATCAAGAAAAACATTTGAAAACATTTAATTGAGAGAATTAAAGACTTTCTTTACTGAAATGTTTTCTTTACTGAAATGTTGACTCTCATTAAAAACTGCTGAGACATACACCTGGACCAGCAGCAAGTGTGTGTGTGTGTGTGTGTGTGTGTGTGTATGTGAGCAGTGCAATATTGTGGTGTTTCTTAAGCTGGTGAGCGCAGCGTCCCATTTCAAAGATAACACCAAAACACAATTAACCCCGCCGACACTCGAGACGTGTTTCCTGGTGCTGGATTACCACGCTCTGACAGGTAGCCATGAGGGGCCTATTGTACAATGCCGCGTTTACTTTGGCCCAGACGCACCTCACACGAGAACACGTGCAGTCTGCGTTTGACGTGAACCTGTTGAACAAGCACTTTATTCAACATTGTCCTGCGGCCTTGCAGATGAAGCCAAGTTTGTCTTGTTGTTTTCTTGTCGCGCCAGCTGTTTATTCGGCTGTGTAAACCAAGCCGCATCTCTGATGTCTTACACAAACAGAATAATACCTTATTTATTCTGTTAAGAAAATATTAGCATAAATATCACACAAGCAATTTTATGTTTCAGCAAAACGAGAGAATTGGCTTTGGATCTGAGCGCTTTTCCAATGCATTTTTCTAATGCACGTGAACATAAACGTTGTGGTTTACAGTGAATCATCTAAAAAGTGTTTGATTTGATTGATTGTGTTCGGTTTGACTGTTTATTGTTACATTAAAGAGACTTAAAGTTACATTTAACATCAGTTTAATGCTTAAAAGGCTTCAGATATGATTGTGTTAGTTGCTTTTAACAAATGCATATTTATGCTTTTACTTATCTCCTTTTAAATTTAATTATTAATATGCATTTTTTTTTTGCATTTATGCATTTTATTTATTTTATTTTTGTTGCATCATGTTAATGGGGAACATGCATTACAGTTACATTAATAATTGATTAATAATAATTGTCAGTTTAATGCTTAAAAGGTTTCCAATATGAGTGTGTTAGTTGCTTTTAGCAAATGTGTATTTTTTTCAGTTATTTATACCTTTATTTATCTCCTTTTGAATTTAATTATTAATGACTTTATGCATTTATTTTTGCACTCATGCATTAACTCTACCTTTCATTCATTTATTTATTTTATTCATTTATTTATTTATTTTTTTGCATAATGTTAATGAGGAAACTTGCATTACAGTTACATTTATCGTTAGTTTAAGTCCTTAATGGGCTTCAAATGAGTGTTTGAGATGCTTTTAGCAAATTATGTATTTACTTATAACTTAATGCATTTAGTTATTTATGCATTTTATTTTAATGAGAAGGCGATATATTTATTTTTTAATTATATATTTATCATTTATCATAAAGGTAAATTTGTTTCTTTTTTGTGCATTTATGCATTAATTAGCTTATTTGTGCTTTTAAGCGTGCATTCATACATGCGTTTATTTATTTGTACATGTATGCATTCATTTACTTACCTGCAGAATATTTATGCATTCATTTATTTATTTTAATGCACTACAGGATGTATTTAATCATCCTTATAAAAATGTCCTTTTTTTAAAAAATAAATTGTTCAAAATAAGGTCTTTATGTGTGCAAAAGCGAGCGAGGTGATAATGTAGGACACAAACTAAACCAGAATGTTGAGCTATTTCTGCCAAATTATGAGCCACATTTCTTCCCCAAACTGCACACTGATGGCGTACTGTAACTGTACGTCCTGCTGAGCACTTCCCTCGTTTCAGATGTGTGTTGATAATGACAGAGACATGCTCGACCCATAACCATAATTACACACACATTCACACATAAGTGTATTTTGGAAGCGGAGAGAAGTGATGTGGTTGGCCATATAATCACATCCGCTTCAAGCATTGATCACTATCTTTAAGGGCGCTCTCCTGCGTGTGCATGTGTGCGTGTTGGTCATGTTCATACATGTGGCGGTGAGTGTGTGTTTATACTGGACGACTAAATCCACACCAGAGCGTCTCATCTGATTCCAGCTCAAGACACATGTGTGGTGTGTATGAACAATGTTTTATACAGATGCTTTTCTGAAAACTCTGTCTTAGGTTTTCCTCTGCTGTCAGTTTACTCTCGTAAACACTCCAGCTCACAAAATCAAAAGAAACAACAAATATTTGTTACAATATGCATCAAACCTTTTTACATTTAAATCAAGCAATAAGTATTTACTTACTTACGTATTTTGTCATTATTGAGCCTATTTCCACACAATTTGTCACTAAATGTTTGAAATTAAAATTCATTGATTCTGATTTCATTCTCATTGCTATAATGTAATGATTTTTAACTATTTTTTAATTCTTATATACATATGTATGATTCGTTGATTCATGCATTTATGCATTCACATATTTGGGCAATTATGCATTAAATTGCTTATTTGTGCATTAATTAATTTATTTATTTGTGCATTTATGCATTGATTTACTTCTTTGTGCAATTATTTATGCATTTTTTGATTTATGTATTAATTTACTTATTTGTGTATTTATTTACACATTTATGTATTATTTTACGTGTTTGTGCATTTCTGCATTAATTAGCTTATTTGTGCAATTATTTATGCATTATTTATTTATTTGTACATGTATGCTTTCATGAACTCAACTGTTTGTATATTTATGCATCCATTTATTTATTTGTGCATTTATGCATTGATTTACTTATTTGTGCAGTTATTTATGCATTTATGCATGAATTGATTTATGTATTCATTTACTTATTTGTGTATTTTTTTTACACATTTATGTATTAATTTATGCATTTATGCATTTGTACATTAATTCGCTTATTTGTGCATTTATTTATGCATTTGTGCATTTATGCATTTATTTATTTATTTGTGCATGTATGCATGCATGTACTTCATTGTGTTTATATTTATGCATCCATTTATTTATTTGTGCATTTATACATTGATTTATTTATTTGTGTAATTATTTATGCATTTATGCATGAATTGATTTATTCATGCATAAATGCATTCATTTACTTTGTGTATTTATTTACACATTTGTGACCCTGGAGCACAAAACCAGTCTTAAGTCGCTGGCGTATATTTGTAGCAATAGCCAAAAATACATTGTATGGGTCAAAATGATTGATTTTTCTTTTATGCCAAAAATCATTAGGATATTAAGTAAAGATCATGTTCCATGAAGATATTTTGTAAAATTCCTACTGTAAATATATGAAAACGTAATTTTTGATTAGCAATATGCATTGCTAAGAACATCATTTGGACAACTTTAAAGGTGATTTTCTCCATATTTTGACTGTTTTGCACCCTCAGATTCCAGATTTTCAAATAGTTGTATCTCGACCAAATATTGTCCTATCATAACAAACCATGCATCAATGGAAAGCTTATTTATTCAGCGTTCAGATGATGTATAAATCTCAATTTTGAAAAACTGATCCTTATGACTGGTTTTGTGATCCAGGGTCACATTTATGTATTAATTTATGCATTTGTGCATTTATGCATTAATTAATTTATTTGTACATGTATGCATTCATGTACTTAATTGTGTGTATATTTATCCATTTATTCATTTGCGCTCGTGTGCATCATTTACTTATTTGTGCATTTATTCATGCATTTATGCATTCGTGCTGCCAGACATGCAGTATGTTCGTGTTGTTGTTGAGCTTGAGTGCTCCAGCTGTGTTATCTCTTCACTAAAATCATCTGAAATGATTGCGACGTGGGGAGGGATCGGAGAAACGGATGGAGCAGCACAGTGAAAATATTCCTGCAACCTCTGTTTCTCCAGGAGCTGTAATTTCCCCTTCTTCTGCAATCTGACTCTTCTAAGCTGGTATCAAAACACTGGAAGGGGTGCCGGACCCCTGCTTGACGTCAAAAGGGTTTTCCCTGGAGGCCGATGGGACTTTACTCCACGTCAGAGGTGGGCTTCGACACAAGATCCCTTCTCTGCGTTAACTTCTTTTGACGGTGTGGTTTCTTACGGTAATTCTGCGCTCGGTGACTCAATACGCCGCACATGTCAGTGCTTGACCCCGTCTGCTCACAGGCCCCGTAATGACCCTAATCAGTCTCTAGAGTCTCTGCGTCCTCTTATTTGGCTGTGCAATTGGGGAACAGAGTTCATGACTGCAGAGATGAAACATATTAGAGGTTCTGAAAAACAGAGAGAAAAATGAATGTGAGAAGTTTTGAAGAAAAGCAATTGAATAGAACTCCTTCAGATTCTACATCTGCACCTTCTAGATCACAGACACAACTACTAAATTAGCTGCAGGTTCTGATACGTAGAAAAAAACAAAAAAAAAAAAAACAATGCTAAATTACTTATTTACTTTCCCAAATAATTGCAATTATATTTCTAAAATTTCCAGTATAATGCAAAAATATATCCAACAGTTATTTCCAATAACTAAAATAAAATAAACTAAAAATGAACTAAAACGTCAACTGGAATCAAAATAAATTAAATCTAAGAAGCAAAAAAAAAAAAAGAATAAATGAAAATGAAACCAGAAATTACAAAAATTACAAATACTGAAATAACTTTTATTTCCAAAAAGTAATTGGAAATAAATGAAACTAAAATGGAACTAAAGATAGATAGATAGATAGATAGATAGATCAATAAATAAAATGTATCTAAAATAAAATTAAAACTGAAGCTATAAAAATAAAGCCTAAATCAAAATGTATTCAACTAAAAATGAACTAAAACTACAACTGGAACCAGAATAAATAAAATCTTAATTATATAAAATAAATAAATAAATAAAATTAAAATTAAACCAGAAATTACAAAAATTATAAATACTAAAAAAACCTTTTATTTCCAATAAGTAATTGAAAATAAATAAAACTAAACCTACCAAAAAAAAAAACTTAAAATAAAATAAAATTTATTTTAAAAAAGTATAATTTATTATAAAATTATTAAAAAATAATAACACTAACACTGAACTAAAACTACAACTGAAATAAAAAAGTAAATGAAACCTAAATAGTAATACAAGAATAGAAGAAGAAAAAAAATGGAAAAATCAAAATCTTAATAGTTATAGTAGAAACATAATACTAAAAGAACACTGTCCCAAATGATAAATATGATTAATATCTCTTGAAATGTAAGCATTAAGCAAACAGAAACTTTGTCTGAAGTCTCTCCTGATTCTCAGATGTTTCTCCTGAGAAAAAACACCCCAGTGAGTCGAACAACTGAGATCTTCATTAACCCTCCTGAGAACATCCAGAGACTCTTCTGAGCTCCCGTTTCTGCAACCTAGTGAAGCAAGACTTGTAAACACTAATAAACAAAGAGCTGTAATGGTAGCGAAAGAACGCTCAGGTCTCCTCTTTTACGTCAATCACACAGGTGTCAACCCAACGAAGGCTTTTAACAGAGGAAAGACCCAGAGAAGCAGCGGAGAGCAACACCTGTTCCACTGGAGACTCTCATCTGTAATCACCACAGTTTCCACACTCATCCAGCTGTTCCTCCAGGTGAGAGCGGCACTTTCATCATAATCATCACCCTACGGCCGAACCTTCAAAACACCGGCCACGTTCGGATCGGAAACACATTCAAATACTGTACAGACAAATCGGTGAAAGTTGTGGAAGTTTCAAAGTCTTTTCTGCTCAGAAAGCCTGCATTTATTTGATCAAAGACCAGTAAAAATTATGAAATATTATTCTAATTTTAAACAGCTGTTTTCTATGTGAATATCTGTTAAACTGTAATTTATTTCTGTGATCAAATCTGAATTTTCAGCATCATTACTCCATATATTTATTTATATTCATTATTATTTTAATATTTATATTTTGACTTCAAAAGTCTTTTTATATTTATATTTATTCCACTCTAATATTTTTGTGTGAAAAAAGTGATACATTTTATTTTACTTATTATTATTATTATTATTTCATTATTATTTTTGTGTGATGCAAAACAATCTCTTTAAAAAAGACTTTCTAATTAATATTTTAAATAAAAAAATAAAATAAAAAAATAATAAAATAAAATATTATTTTATATACAAATATATTTTGACTTCAAAAGTCTTTTTATTTTATTTAGTTTTTTTTTAGCTTTTATTTTTTGTCACATTGTCAGACACGTTTGTGTGACTATTATTATTTTATTTTATTTATTTTTTTGGTGCAAAAATGGTCTCTTTAAAAAAGACTTTCTAATGAATATTTTACATAAAATAAATAAAAAAAAAACAAAATGAAATAAAATAAAAATTATTTTATATACAAATATATTTTGACTTCAAAAATCCTTTTATTTTATTTAGTCTTTTTTATCTTTTATTTTTTGTCACATCGTCAGACGTGTTTGTGCCATGCATTAATTTGATTTCAAAAGTCTTTTTAAATGTAAATTTAAATTTCAATGTATTTCATTCCACTCAAATTTTTTTTGTGGAAAAAGTGATACATTTTATTTTTCATGATTCACAGATGAATAGAAAGTTCAAAAGATTAACATTATAGATGTCTTTACTGTCACTTTTGTTCAATTTAATGCATCCTTAATGAATAGAATTATTAATTTCTTTAAAAACAGCTGTAACTTTGAGACTCGGTGGCAAAACATATGTTTTAAATGACTCTGAAAGTTTGAGAGAAAAGCTCTGGTTAACTTTATGAGTATTGGACTTGACATTTCAGATAGAACTTCTTGGATCTTTGATAACTGTGTTGTGGATTTTCCACCGTTTCAAATTTATGGTAGAAAATCTAAACCACGTCATCAGAAACTGTGAAACTGATCTGCACAAAAATGCTGCTCTTTTCACATTGAAGTGCATAGAAATACTACATTTGAAAGTAAAATGCTTATGTCTTTCGATTCATCTCTAAACGTGTTTAGCTTGCGTACAATCAGCCTGACTTTCTGTTTAAATGATGTTATAATAAACCGCTGGTAATGCTTGTGAACTGCATGACACTGCTTTGCAAATATTTGAGATTAGGATTAAAGTGTGCAGTAATAATGACAGAGTAGCTGTTAATTCTGCTGTGTAGAAATGTTTGCTGAACTCTGATTATCATCGGGGACCGAAGCCAAAACCAACAGCTTACATTTATTCTCTTAATGAACATAAAGTAAGTAAACAAACCTCCGTGATGCTGAACTGGTTCTGAAAGCAATCCGAATTGTCTCCTGATGTTGATTTAGTGAGAGGAGACGTTCTCCAGCCGACCGCATGATAAAGACAACTATGCTTCTTTGTACAGAAATAACTTCAGTCAAGTCCAGGGAGACTAATTAGGATTTCATTATGGATAATTAAATGAAGGTATCTGCAAATGATTACAAAGATTTATTACCAATTTAGTTATTCATTTTGTTATGTTTTAGTCAGTATGGTGTTCACTAAAAAAAAAAACCTTAATATTTAAGTTAATAAATTTTTCCCAATAAAAAATAATTAAATGCATAAATAAATAAACAAATAAAAAATAAATAAATAGATTGTTTTATTGAAAAATAAATCAATAAATCAATAAATAAATATAAGAAAAATAAATGAAAAATTAAAAAGTTAAAGTTTTAAACAAGTAAAATCTGTCCATGAAATAAAAAAAAAACATTTATTATAATTATTATTATTGCAGCAATGAATTATAAATTATGGATAATTAATTAGGGTATTTGCAAATAATTGAAAAGATTTATTACCAATTTGTTTGTTTGTTTTTTATTCAGTATTATGTTCATTGCAAAAAAATAAAATAAACAATTAATATTTAATAGTTAATATATAAACTTTATATTTCTGTCTTTTTTCCCCAGTAAAAATGAATAAATAAATAAATAAAACATATTGAAAAAATGTAAAATAAATATTTATTTATTCATTCATTCATTCATTAAAACTTCAAAATGTTAAAGGTAAAGCTTTAAACAAAAATCTGCTCACAGAGGGAGAAAAATAAATTTTATTCAACTATTCAACTAAGATACAATTTGATTATTTAGATATTGTCTTAAACATATCTTTTTTTTTTTTTCAAAAAAATAAATAAAATAAAAACGTAAAACCTGTCCATGGAGTAAGAAAAATAAATTTTATTCAACTGGAAGACAAGACTATAAGTGTATATTTATTTATTTATTTATTTATTTATTGCAGCAACTAAAATGTCTTCAGAAACTCTTTTAATTATCTTCAGATGTCTCTCTCGACTGTATTGACTTTCCTCTGTTATCACGTTGTGCCGTTTTAACAGTGATAGCACGCGTTCAATGCTCCAGAAGTTCATATCTTGACATTGACGTTGTCCACGTTCACCCGTCCCTCTCTTCCATTCCTTCTCTAACGTCATTTCTAGGAAAGCATACGTCAGAAGTGAGATATTGACAGAGGAACGGCCTCTTTTTTCGTTGCATTCCACACTGGGATGACTGAAGCCTTCTGTAACTCCAGAAGCGAATGCAGCCCCTTACGTAAGTCTTGAACCTGTCTTAACCTTTAACCTTCACCTGTGACCTCTGCTCTTAACCCGATCTTAACCCTGACCCTAAACACTCATATCCGTGGACTCAGGAATGTGTGTTTACTTAAGAAAATACAGACAAACACAACTAAACCTGGACCTGATTATCGCCTTCAAGAGTTTGTGCCAAGTTTTTTTTTTTTTTTTTCTTTCAATAAAATTCTTGAAAAAGACTTTCTAATTAATAGTTGAAATGTACTCACAATAATATTTTTCCAAACCCTTATGATGGTTATGGTGAAGAGGACTGAAATTTGGCTTTATTCCTCACACAAAAATAAATTCAGAAGTCATATGTTTATTTATATTCATAATTATTTTTATATTTATATTTTGACTTCAAAAGTCATTTTATTTATTTAGTTAGTTAGTCACATTGCTGAATATGTTCCATGCATGTTCCATGCAAAAATTTGATTCCAAATGTCATATTTATATTTATATTTATATTTATATTTATATTTATATTTATATTTATATTTATATTTATATTTATATTTTATATATAAAAATATATTTAGATATTTTTTCTCTCTTTTTTTGGTCAACATAGTCAACAATGTTTCTTTTTCAATATGACTAGAATAGAATAGAAGTTATTCTATTCTATTCTATTCTAATTCTTTATTATTATATTATATTATATTATATTATATATGTTTAGCATGCATGCTTCATATATTTATTTATATTCATTTTTTATATTTATATTTTAACTTTAAGAAACTTTATTCTTTATTAAAAATGATTTATTTATCTATTTATTAGTCACATTGTCAAATTTGATTTCATGTCATATTTATATTATATTATATTATATTATATGTTATACTATATATGTTTGTTTGTCATGCATGCTTCATATATTTATTTATAATCATAATTATTTTTCTATTTATATTGAAAGTTGTTTTATTTTATTTAGTATTTTTGATTTTTGATTTTATTTTATTTTATTTTTGTCACATTTTAAAATGTTTGTTCCATGCACAAATTTGATTTCAAAAGTCATATTTATATTTATATTTATATTTACATTTATATTTATATTTATATTTATATATTTTCTCTCTTTTTGGTCACATAGTCAAGAATCTTTCTTTTTAATGCAATTATATTATATTATATTATATTATATTGTTTGTTTGTCATGCATACTTTGTATTATATGTTTGTTTGTCATGCCTGCTTCTTCCTTACACAAATATGACTTTCTAATAGAATAGTGCACAGGTCGAATTGTTATTATGAAGATTTTAATTTTTTTCATGTATTTATTTTGCAATACAGGTTTGGAATGATTTGCTTGGTGAGTAAATGATAACCTTGTTTTCATTTCTGTATGAACTATGATGTCTTTATTCAAACTGATGGCTTTGAGTGAAAGAGAAACAAACCTCTAACAAACAAAGATGTGGTTTTGTTTGGAGCGCAGCTTCAGTCATGCCGTTAATTAGTGGATCGGGGCCGGGTGCCAGTTCAGAGCTCACAATTGGACTCGAACATAAAAAAATCAGAAAGGTTGGCAACGTTCTGATGCCTCGCATTATTTATCAAACACTAATGCCGCCTGTACTTCTAATTGAATGTGACACGATGAATTGATCAAAGCAAACAATAATGTAATGTCAAGACGGATTGGATTCCAAGGTCATGAGCATTTCATATTCAGATCTGAGAGAGAATTTGTGTCAGCGTTGCCTGGACAGGCTCGCTCTATTTTGCTCTGTTTTCAGCTTCCAGGATCCATCCTGATCCATGAAAGACATCAAGTCCATACTGCATGTGTTGCACACTATAGATCACACGTACGCAATTAGTGCACTACAGTCCGGATCCGGATCCAAACCCTGGATTGCTTCCATCTGGAGCATGAATCATTTCTCATAAATTTATGCAGACACATGCATCTGTCTTTACAATGCAAGAACAACATATACCATGACAACATGTAGGTGTAGGATTTACTTTAAAACAAGTTTCACTCAAAAATTGCTGCTAAATTTCAAAAATAATTACAAAGAAATGACAAGTAACACGTTGAATTAAATGTAAAGTTTTTTTGTTTTTTTTAGCAGTGTAAACTTCTTAATGTTGCAGTTTTTTTGTTTGTTTGTTGTTGTTTTGTTTTTTTTGGCAATATATATATATATATATACATGAAAAAAATCATGTTTTTTTTTCATTGTGCATTCCAATTATTGATCTCAATCAAACTGCAGTTTGCAAAATACAACACAATAAAACATAACATAATAAAAAAACATGATTTTTTAAAATAAGAAAAAAAAACTATTTTATCTGTTTTTTTGTTTGTTTGTTTGTTTGTTTGTTTTTGTTTTTTTGCAAATAAAATCTTCATGTAAATATATATATATATATATATATATTTTTTTTTTTAATTTGTAAATGTTGTATGATATTTGCAAAATACCCATATTAATTTTAACTATATATATATATATATATATATGTATTTGAACTGATGCAAATGGATACAAACATAATTTTATGGTCCTTTTTTTCTCATTTTTTTTTAGAGCTTGTCAGTAGAACATTCTTTCCCCGGCTATGCCAAATCCAAGAACAACATATGCCATTACAAGACTTAATAAAATTAAATTATTAAATTAAATTAAATTAAATTAAATTAAATTACATTTATTTTACTTTATTTTTAAAAAATGCATTACTATATAGTTATGCAATATGTTATACATTTTTTGAGTGTCTTTTTCCACACGGCTCACTGATGTTCTTAACTTTTAGGAAGCAAATTTGTGTTTAAACTGATGCAATGTGATTTTATGGTCCTTTTAATACTCAGAACACTTAATCTGTCTTTACACTGCAAAAACAACCATTACAGACAGACTTATAATGTTGTGTGGTATTTGCAAAATATGGAATTTTTAAAAAGAGGCCTTAGTTTGTGGTTATGTAATATATTACACATTTTTGAGTAAAAAAATCCCATACTGCTCACTGATATTTTTAGATGATATGAAGCACATTTGTGTTGAACATAATTTTATGGTCATTTTATTATCATTTTCAGATTGTGTTCAGCCGGTGTTCAGCAGAAGACAATTGTCAAGATTAGATCACCATGAGCGTGAGTAAATGATGAGGGAATGATTATTTTTTGTTTACTATAAATTGATTTTGACTTCATATGCATAGCATGTAGGGTTGGCCAATGTGTGTTTTTCAGGGCCTATGCCGATATTGAATATTACAGATCAAGTAAGACAGATAACCGATATTTTGAACCGATATACACTGTATGTCTGGTGTAAAAATGAAATTATAAAACGGATAGTTCCGGTCCTTGATTCTGATTGGTTGAGCCGCGTTCAAAGCTGTTGTAAATTACTCTACAAACATACACCTTTGTTTACTTTTTTGTGTTGCTTGGCAACCACTTTGTTGCAACCATAACTGTAGTTCTGAGGAACTACGTTGTTTGGCGGAAGAATATTGTTTTTATTAATATCATTACACTTTATTTGCTCTGTTTTATTTTGTGAAACCTTACTGTGTATATGGATAACCGTTTTATAAAAGCAATAAGCCCCGTTTTATAAAAGCAATAAGCCCCTTTAATTCTTGTCAAAATTAAGAATAACAAGGGCTCTGGCAAAAACATGCTTTAAATTCTAAAAAAAATAATTTATTGGCAATTCGGTTTTGACAAAGACCGATACTGATAACCATAAAAATGCTTAATATTGGTGCCGATAATCAGCCAGGGCGATAATCAGTCGGCCCCTAGTAGCATATAGGTCACGCATCCAAATCAAAATCAAGAAGAACAAATGAATCAATATATTTACTAGAAGTATAATAGTTCTGGTTCCAAAAAAATCTGATTCTAGCAGCATCATATGCATCTTTAACAGATGAAGCAGGTCCATAATGCATTGCATTTTGAATAAACCGTTCATGTGACTAGTTCAAGATCAGAGCAGTGAGTGTGAGGACTCATGCATGTAGTTGGCATTAGACAGCAAACTAGGGTTTGGAGCAGAACTACCTTTGTCAGTCTTCATCTGTTGTTCCTCTACATGTGTGCGTTTATATTAATGTGGACACGCTAATTTCTGCACTCTTGCTTCAAAAACCCTTCACATACTTGTGAAATTGCGTGCGGCATGCAGTCTGTCTAATACAGTCGGGCATCTCTTCTTTAATCAGGGTTGTTCAGACACTGTTGCATCACAATGAAATAAACACTGGACTAGACAGAAAGCATTCGACACATCCAGGAAATGTAACTGTACGTTGCAAGCGAAGGCTCTTGTTTCTGACCCTGCATTAGCAGAGAACAGCTGGATGCAGCTGCCAAACATCTGCAGCGCTGCAGAGTCACACTGACCCCTACAGCCACGCCACAGCAACACGTCCTCTGACCCGTACAGTCTGCTAGAGGAGTTTGTCTGATTGAGACAATGCTAGAGGACTGCTGCCATGCTCTTTCTGTCATGTTCTGTGCTTGTGTTTTGCTTTGGTGCATTGCTACACTGTTGCTAGGGTGGTTGCTATGTGTTGCTAGGGTGTGTTCTGTGGGGTTGCTAGGGTGATTGCTGTGCAGTTGCTAGGGCTTTTTGAGTAGTTGCTATACATTTTTTAGGGCATTCTGGGTGGTTGCAAGGAGGTTTTGGATCATTGCTTTGATATTTTGGGTCATTGCTAGGTGGTTGCTAGGGTGTTCTAAGGGGTTGCTAGGGCGATTGCGGTGTAGGGCTTTATGAGTGGTTGCTATGTTTTTGCTAGGAGGTTGCTTTGAACTTGTGGGTCATTGTGTGGTTGCAAATTGCATTGCTACAAGTATACTGTTGCTATGCAGTTGCTAGGGTGCATTGAGGGGTTGTTTGGGTGGTTGCTGTTCAGTTGCTGGGGTGTTCTGAAGGGTTGCTAGGGTGATTGCTGTGCAGTTGCACAGGATGTTCTGAGGGGTTGCTATGTCCTTTCTAGGAGGTTGCTTGGAGATTCTGGGTTATTTTTAGGGTGTTGCTATGCAGTTGCTAAGGTGTTCTGAGGGGTTCCTAGGGTGATTGATGAGCAGTTGTTAGGGCTTCCTGGGTAGTTGCTATGCAGCTTTTAGGGCATTCTGGGTGGCTGATGTGCTGTTGCTGGGTGGTTGCAATGAGGTTTTGAGTCATTTCATTGATATTTTGGTTGATTGATAGGTGGCTGCTGAGATGTTCCAAGGGGTTACTAGGGTGATTTCTGTGCAGTTGCTAGGGCTGTCTGGCTGATTGCTATGCAGTTCTAGGGTATTCTGGGTGGTTGCCGTGTCATTGCTGGTGGTTTTAAACAGGTTTTGGATCATTGCTTTGATATTCTGGGTGATTGATAGGTGGTTGCTAGGGTGTTCTGAGGGGTTGCTAGGGTGACTGGTGTGCAGTTGCTAGGGCTTTCTAGGTGGTTGCTTTGTTGTTGCTAGGAGGTGACTTTGAGCTTGTGGGTCATTACTGTGATATTCTGGGTGATTGTTAGAGCATTGGTATGCAGTTGCTAGGGTGTTCTGCGGGGGTTGCAGGAGTGAATGCTGTGCAGTTGCTATGATGTTCTGAACAGTTGCTAGGGTGACTGCTGTGCAGTTGCTTTGGTTTTTTGGATGATTGCTATTCTGTTTTTTAGGGTGGTTGGGGTGATTGCTATGCCATTGCTAGGAGGTTGTGGGTTATTACTGTGATATTCTGGGTGAGTGTTGCTAGGGTGTTCTTCCAACATTATTTCTCTGCAGTTGCTAGGGTTATCTGGGTGGCTGACATGCCTTTATTAGGTGGTTGCCAGATGGTTGTGAGTCATTGCTGTG
This sequence comes from Labeo catla, assembly GCA_012976165.1. Classification (NCBI taxonomy): domain Eukaryota; kingdom Metazoa; phylum Chordata; class Actinopteri; order Cypriniformes; family Cyprinidae; genus Labeo; species Labeo catla. The sequence continues at coordinate 33,168 of VONZ01002112.1, forward strand.
ATATACTGGGTGATTGCTAGGGTGTTGCTGGGTGGTTGCTAGGGTGTTCAGAAGTGTTGCTAACGTGGTTGCTATGTTGTTGCTAGGGTTTTACGAGGGGTTGCTAGGGCGGTTTGCTATGTTGTTGCTAGGCATTTGCTAGGAGGTTGTGGGTCATTGCTGTGATATTCTGCGTGGTTGTTAGGGCTTTGTGGGGTGGTTGCTATGTACTTTCTAAGGTGTTCTGGGTGGTTGCTTTGTTGTTGCTAGGGTTTTATGAGAGGTTGCTAGAGTTGCTATGTTGTGGCTAGGTGGTTGCTTGAAGGTTGTGGGCCATTGCTTTGATACACTGGGTGATTGCTAGGGTGTTGCTGGGTGGTTGCTAGGGTGCTCGGAAGAGTTCCTAGAGTGGTTGCTATGTTATTGCTACGGTTTTATGAGGGGTTGCTAGGGTGGTTGTTATGTTGTTGCTAGGCTTTTTCTTTGGAGGTTGTGGGTCATTACTGTAATATACCGGGTGATTGCTAGGGAATTGTTGGGTGGTCGCTAGGGTATTTGGATGGGTTGCTAGGGTAGTTGTTTTGTTATTGGTAGGGTTTTATTAGGGGTTGCTAGGGTAGTCGCTATGTTGTTGCTAGGCAGAATGTTGTGACCCATTGTTGTAATATACTGGGTGATTGCTAAGGCGTTGCTGGTTGGTTGCTAGGGTGTTCAGAAGCGTTGCTAAGGTGGTTCCTATGTTGTTGCTAGGCATTTCTTTGGAGGTTGTGGGTCATTGTGGGTCCATGTAGAGGCCTTTATTTTGAGGATCAGTCAAGTCTGTCCACTATCTGTGGTTTTCAGGGTTGTTTTCCTGAAAATTCTCGAGCATGTAGGAGTCGCTGATCTTTGAACTGGCAGGTCCAAACACGCCTGATGAATGAAGCTCTACTCACCTCTCCATAAACGCAGCTCCCTGTCCTAACAGTTTTAGCCCTAATTACCCATAATCCTCAGTGAGCCTCTAAAAGTCAGCCAAAAGCCGCTGTCGGAGAATAGGGAGTCTGTCTGAAGATTAGAGAGTTCGCTTCTCTCTCAAGTCTAGAAATGATGACAACGGTTTCTGAGTTCCTCAGACTTTGATTTGGCTGTTTTATCGGTGGTTGACATGCTTTTATGTCCGAGTCTTTGAGCGGTGGACGAGGCCTTTCAAAGTGCCGGGTTTCTTCAATGGAATGATTTTTCCCACTTGCGGCTGGGATAAAGCGTTGATGGAAAGTCGCTGGCACTTGTGTTGTGTGGGTGAACATGGCCGCTATCACTGCGGAACCGTATAAACACGATTCTCCAGACGTGTGCACCGAATCAATAAACCAACCCTCCTGAAACCTTCCTCCTGTCAATATAAACTATGACTAATGTCTGTTTTCATAAACATTATTTTAAGACCGTTTTGTCCCAACAAAAAGTCCCTGTTAGCTGAGATCTCATAGCATATATATTGTCTCACCACCCAGAACTATGAGATGTAATACTTTGGTCTAATGAGTAAACCTCATTGTTGCACTCAACCACAGTTTGTTTCCATTGAACAGACTGCAGATTTGATCCTGTTGAACTCATTAACTCTAGTGGAGGCTTTAGTGTACACTAGATCCACAATGGGTTTAAAGCTCTCGCTGCTGCCTCCTACTCATTCAGTGTGGCTTTCTCAGTTTGTAGATTTTGGGCTCACAAGTCGTTCCAGCGCCATCCATCGTCTCTGACAAGCTCCAGAGGTAATGATGCGGCTTTGGCCATAAGCATGACTGTATTTACCTTGCTGTTCACAGGCATATGAAATCTAAGCGTTTGTTAATCATGCCGGCAGAATGGGAGGACACAACAAGGTTTGTCTGCAGAAACAAGCTTGCCAACAAACCATCAGGCAACCAAAAAAGCTCATTAGCTAAGCTTTGGCATTGCACTCGAGCTGCCAGGGATTTTCCTAAGGGAACTCTGGATCTGGACCGTCAAGTTGTTCTGTTGTCCCGGATTTAGAAGATAACAAATAAAGATGTATAAAGAAACTAAATGGAAATGCTAACATTTGTTTAGCAGATGTACAGTTTTCAGCAGAGAAGATTATTTTACAAGTGTGTCTACGCAGATGTTTGCCAAACTGGTTTTAGAGTCACGTTACATAGGAACTTGGATTCTTCAATGCATTGTATCTGCTTAACAATGATTGTTTGGCATTATCTGTACTGGCATCTTTTCCAAATCCAAACATTCTAGACGTCCCAGCTGGAAATCCAGTGGCGTTCCGGTGTAAAACAGGCCTAGTGACCCAAATCCATTCGTGAGTCAGTATCCTAGTTTTTTAATGATTTTATTAATTTGATTCCAGCAAAGCAAAGACCTTACTCATCGCAGGCATGATTTGTTTTCATTTCTTTTTCCATGCAGCTAGAATAGTGTATCACAGATTCCCATACAGGAAACACACGCAACGTCTACAGCCAACTGCTCCATATTTACCTCTGCCATGTCTGACTGAAATAACAGTTGAAAGGAAAGTGAGATTAAAAACAGAAATAACCTCGTTATTTGTCACAAATGAACTTTTTTTGGACGTCTGATGTCTGTTTAATCCATATTTTGCTGAAATGAATTCAGTCTGAAGATGCTCCAAAGGAATTTTTGGAAATATGGAACGCAGAAGGAGAATTTTACAGAAGAGTAATGAGAATGGCATTGTAATTAGTGAGCAAATGCTGACAGAATTTACATTTTTTCCGTGAACTGTTCCTTTAACTACCATCTGAGTCTGGGATCAGTGGAGTTTATTGCCGTTAAACCCTGTATGTCTGACTGATGGACAGAATCTTTCCTTCCTCTCTGTCTCTGTTTGACTCAGGTGGGATTCCTGTGTCGGAGTGACTCCGAGCTCTGTTAGAATCATAATGTTCATAGAAGGACGACTCGGAGAGACGCCCACTGTCTGATAGCTTTACAATGTGACAAAAACCAGGACTGCTTCAGATTTCACGTGCATTGTACCTTAGGAAGCTCAAGAGTGTGTGGGCACATTAAATACTGTTCTGACATGAACATAGACTACTGTGCAAAAGTTTGGAGTCAGTAGGTTTTTATTCAGTAAGGATGTATTATCAAAATCAAAAGTGACAGTAAAGACAAATAATTTAAACAAAAGTATACATTTTGAATAAATGCTGTTCTTTAAAACTCATGAAGTATCATAAAGTCATGAAAACAGTCTATCACAAGTTCGACTAAAATATGAACACTAAAAACAATAAGATTTTTCTGTTTTTTTCAGCAGCAAACTAACATTAGATATTTTTCTGATCATGCAGCACTGAAGTCTCGAGTATTGGCTGCTGAAAACTCAAAGAAAATTACAAAAATAAATTACGCTTCAAACAAATTTGAATAGAAAACATTTATTTTTAATTGAAATAATATTTCACAATATTACATTTTTTAATGTATTTTTGCTCAAATAAAAGCAGCCTTGGTGAGCAGAAAAAGACTTTTTTCAAAAACATAGTTTTTTACATACACAGTCTAAAATCAAACACCAGCGCATATAACAATTGAGGAAATTGGCCAATTTTTAAAATAAATTTAAGCCAATTTTGAACAAATGAAAGGAAGAAAGAAAGAAAGAAAGAAAGAAAGAAAGAAAGAAAGAAAGAAAGAAAAAGAAACAAAAAACATAATGAATAAATAAATAAGTATCATGGATAATATGTTGTTTAGGATTATTGTTATGTTAAGTATTATTTATTATTTATTATTGTACATTATTATTATTTATTTTGTTATAATATTTTTTTTTCAAATTATTGTTATTATACATATTAGTAATGAATTGAAATACGTATTTTTCATGTTTTATTTTGTGTTTTATATGTATTTTTCACAGGATTGCACAGGTTTTGTGGATAATGCAGTGCAACTGGTCAGTATGTTTAGATAAAATAAATATGTTAATATAAATATTTAGGAAATAGGACAATTTTTAGGCCAATTTAGTCCAATTATGAGCAAACGAAATTAAATTAAACAAACCAACAAACAAATAAACATTATGCATAATATGTTGTTTAGGACTATTGCTATTTTTAATAGAAAATTGCTATTTTAAATATATGTGTGTATATATATATATATATATATATGTGTGTGTATGTGTGCACCTGGTATTTATCACGTTATGGGGACCAAATGTCCCCACAAGGATAGTAATACCAGTAAATTTTGACCTTGTGGGGACATTTGTGAGGTCCCCATGAGGAAACAGGCTTATAAATCATGCAGAATGAGTTTTTTGAGAAAGTAAAAGTGTGCACAGTCTCCTGTGAGGGCTAGGTTTAGGTGTAGGGCGATAGAAAATAGGGTTTGTACAGTATAAAAACCATTACGCCTATGGAATGTCCCCATAAAACATGTAAACACAACATGTGTGTGTGTGTGTGTGTGTGTGTGTGTGTGTGTAGTTAGTAATTAACTGAAATATTTATTTTCAGAGGATTGCACAGATTTTAAATAATTCAAAGCACTTTTTCGTGGTGAGTAAGAAACTGTATTATGGTTGGCAAATTTTCTGGATTCACCTGCCACTTACACCTACAGAGTCAGGCCCTGACTCTCAGTCTGGAAAAACATTATTATTATTTCATCTGTAGGTTGGCACCGTGTCAAAACGTGCCGTCCGCTCTTCATTTCCACCTCCACACCGGCTCTGTGATGCCTGAAACCCCAGTGAGAGGAAAATTCTGGGAAGTGTCGGGTGATTCTGAGGTAAAGGAGCCAGAGAGAGGTGGAGTGGGCTGGTTCAGGGTGTGTGCACCCGTGCGCTCTTCCCCAGGGGGCCGTAAGCCCCTCTGCAGAGTCGACTTCCTTCCTGCAGGAAACCCCGCCCACTCCCTTCATCCCCCTCCACTAACGAGCCGAGCAGACGCCGTATGAGCCGAATTCAGAAAGCCACGAGTCCCCTACGCCGGCGGTGTTGCTTACAAGCAAGATCCTGCCAGGGGACGCTCGGCTTGGTAATCAAATGAATAGGATGTTGTCTGCAGCCGGGATGAATGAACTCCCCGTTCCCAGTTTCAGTGTTCCTCAGTTGTCAGAACTCGAACGGAGCAGACAGGTGAGGCCTGTTGTGGCGCCAGGACTGTGGATGGCTGCTGTGGCCCGCGGCCAGAAGACCCACTTTCCACATTTAACCTCCTGGCTCCAGGTTCCACCGCACCTACCAATGAAAACAAGAGCTCAGCGTGATGCAGCGGCCTGGAAATCTCCACTGGGACGGGATGGCACCAGCGCTCCTAATTAATTTTTATTTAAAGAATGGGAGAGGCATTAAACTCCCCGTCACATGAGGACACGGCTGCCAAAAATTTTTTTTTTTTTTTTTTTTGGAAGTGGTTGTAATACAGTGAATTTACTGTACAGTAATAAATATCAAATATTTAAGAAGTCATATGGTTGATTTTTAAAATACAGTAATAACTAAGCATATCTGGAATCAGCCAATGGTGACAAACTTTTTGTGTGCCAGATTTAAAAAGTGGCAAACAGTTATTCATTATGTGTGTTATTTTAATGTTTCATAACTTTATAATCTTTTAAAGCAAAAAAATCTAAAAAAAAAAAAAAATCTAGATTGTCCATTGTGAATACTTTTATAAACAACAAACCAAATATGATTTGCCAGTCTATTGATTTTTAGCTATAAATTAAAAAGTTCCTTGTTGTTTCTATGTAGTTACTAGGGTGTTCTGAGTGTATTAGACTGGTTCGCTATGATGTTATGGTGATGTCTTCCTGTCTAGCATAAAAAGAGTCTCCTCTTATGTCTCTTTAATATTTTGAGTGGTTGCTATGGCGTTGCTAGGTGGTTGCTATGTAGTTACTAGGGTGTTCTGAATGGATGACATGCAATTGCTATGGCGTTATGGTGTTTTCTTCCTGTCTAGCATGAAAATAGCCCCTTCTTAAGTGTCTGTGATGTTCAAGGTTGTTGCTAGGGTGTTGCTAGGTGGTTGCTATGGTATTCTGGGTGGTTGCTGTGTAGTTACTAGGATGTTCTAAGTGGATAATGTGCAGTTGCCATGGCGTTATGGTGTTTTCTTCTTGTCTATCATGAAAATAGTCCCTTCTCAAGTGTCTGTGATATTCGGGGTGGTTGCTAAGGTGTTGCTAGATGGTTGCTATGTAGTTACTAAGGTGTTCAGAGTCGATAACATGCAGTTGCTATGGCATTATGGCGTTTTCCTCCTGTCTAGCATGAAAATAGTCCCTTCTTAAATGTCTGTGATATTCAAGGTGGTTGCTAGTGTGTTGCTAGGTGGTTGCTATGTAGTTACTAGGGTGTTCTGAGTCAATAATGTGCAGTTGCTTTGATATTAAGGTGTTGTCTTCCTGTCTAGCATGAAAAATAGTCCCTTCTTAGGTGTCTGTGATAATAAGGGTGGTTGCTATGGTATTCTGGGTGGTTGCTACATAGTTACTAGGGTGTTCTGAGTGGATACCATGCAGTTGTTATGGTGTTATGGTATTTTCTTCCTGTCTAGCATTAAAAGAGTCCCTTCTTAAGTCCTTGTGATATTCAAGGTGATTGCTAGGATGTTGCTAGGGTGTTGTTAGGGTATTCTGGATGGTTATGTAGTTACTAGGGGTTCGGAGTAGATGCTGTGCAGATGCTGTGGTGTTAAGGTGTTTTCTTCCTGTCTAACATGAAAATAGTCCCTTTTTAAGTGTCTGTGATATTCGGGGTGGTTGCTAAGGTGTTGCTAGGGTATTCTGGGTGGTTGCTATGTAGTTACTAGGGTGTTCGGAGTGGATGCTGTGCAGTTGCTATGGCATTAAGGTGTTTTCTTTCTGTCTAGCATGAACGAAGTTTCCTCTTATATCTCTGTGATATGTGGGTGTGGGTGTGGTGTTAACTTCTAATCATCTAAATTATCTAAATGCTTTAATAATTTAATGCATCAAGTAATGGATGTCTTATGATGTATTTTGATTGAACAATCTGTGTAAATTTTAAAATGTACTGAATGGATAGTCTTTGACCTCTGTTTTCTGACTCATCATTAGGACTGCATCGTGACAGCTGATTTCATGTAAATCACACAATACTCAAAAACAAAAAAGTTTCATAATGCCTTTTTTCTTGGAAAACAAGCACTCCTCCAGTTCATGGAAGGCCACGTGAGTTTATCCCCTAAACACTTGAGTTTCTGCTCTGGTGAATCCCCCACAGGGTTATCCCCCATACCTCAGAGAAGTCTGATTCATCTGTTTGTTTGATCCCACATATGATCTGATGGCAATGTGGGATGAAATGAGCTTTCTGAGATGTTGACCTCAATCTTTCCGTCACACTGGAAAGGAATGTGTGTTGGAGCATGTAAGCCAAAGATGTGGTCCACTGGTGAAGCTCCTTGATCTATCAAATATAAGCCACCAAAGGGAGAATCACGGTTTGGAGGAGCGTCTGGAGTATTTGGTAGATGTGATTTTAATGAAGTCTTCTAGTCCGTGGCCATCACAGCGGGCTCCAAGTGTAATTGGATTTGCCTCATTGAGTTCCAGCTTGTTATGGTCAGAAACTCCCTAAAAGATGCTGACGAGAGCATCGAGCTCTTGTGTGACTTATAGATCGCCTCAAACCTCCAATGTACTCGTGAACCAAACAGGATCCATGCAAAACCAGGGTCAGTTGTAGGACTTTGTACTGTATATGTGCTCGGATCCAAAGAAAAGAGACATGTGGTCAGGTCACCCATTTTTTAGGTTTCTGGCATCATCTTTGTTTGATTTGACTCATTTTTTATGTTCCAAAAAAACAATGTGTCAAAGCCTGGTCTGTTGACCCGCTGGCCTTGTATGCTTTGGTAAATCACAATTATGACATAAAAAGTTACAGTTATGACACAAAAAGTCATAATTATGAAAAAAAATTGGAAATTATGACATAGTAAATCAAAATGAGGAGATAGAAAGTCTTCATTATAAAAAAGTGGAAACTTTGATATTTATAATTATAATTACGAGATAAAGAGTGAAAATTGTCATAAGTCTAAATTATGAAATAAAAAAAAATCATAATTATGACATTCTGACACACTAACTTATAATTATGAGATAAAAAGTCAAAATCGACTAAGTAAAAAGTATAGGATAAAAAGTCATAATAATGACGAAAGTGGAAACTTTGACATACTAAATTATAATTATGAGATTAAAAAATCTAAATTGACTAAGTAAAAGTCAAAATTATAATTATAAATACAAAATTCTGACATTAAATTTAGGGCTGGCAAACAATTAATCGCAATTAATTGCATACAAAATATAAATTCTATAAAAATGATAATAAATACATATACTTGTAAATATTTCTTAAATATATACATATATGCGTTTGTATTTATATATAAATAATAATTACACACAGTACACACACATATATTAGGCAACTCAAAACTCAAACTTTTATTTTGTATGCGATTAATCACGATTAATCGTTTACCAGCCCTAATTAAATTATAATTACGAGATAAAGAGTGAAAATTGACATAAGTCAAAAATATGAGATAGAAAGTCATACTTATAACATAAAAGTAGAAGCTGTGACATACTAAGTTATAATTCTGAGATGAGTAAAAATTGACATAAATCTAAATTATGAGATAAAAGAAAATTATAATTATGACAAAAGTGGAAATTATGACATACTAAGTCATAATTATGAGATACAAAGTCAACAGTCAAAAGTATGAGATAAAAAGTAATAATTATGACAAAATACGCATATGTACTTGGAAATAAAGAGACGTATAGTCAGGTTGCAATCAGAGTAATCATGGGTCATGTCCAGCTTATCCATCTTATTATTGTTTCTCTAAAAGTCACATCGAAGTCTTATCTGCAACTATAACATACAGTGTGCACCTTATCCGAAAAGCTTAGAAAAGCTTTGAAGTGCTCTATCCAAAACCTTTTCATCTTACACCATTCCCAAAGAAAAGGGCAGATTAGATTTAGATGTACAAGACAAATTTGAGCGCATTCCCATCCTTGGGAACCAAATTCATGTCTTTTGTTAAAAGTGTCCATAAGAACACTTTCATGTCATATCCTAGCAGCAATGCTGAGTCACTAGGGCGGCGTTGCCTTCCCGAGTGTCTGTGATGTACTTCCTTAGAGCAAAGTGTTCCTGCTTCCCAAGGTTGCCTTTCCTGGTTGATCTTTGGCTCAGCTTACATGGTGGGGTTTGTCACACCATTCCAGGAACCAAACGGCAAAGCCTCCACCTACATAGGCACGTATAAATCTGTTTCATGCATGCTGTAAGCCAGAATGGGTGTTGCGAAACAATAGAGGGGTTTCCTGCAATATGAAAAGATGAATGGGAGTGGTACATGACTAAAGTTACAGTTTGGGAACTTGTTGTGAAAACTGGAGTGAGATGATATCAACCTGCATAGTCATAAATGGTACGGCTCAGTAATAGAGTTTCATAAACTTCAGCATTGTGAAGTTTATGACTTTTTTCCTTTCATAAACTCCAAGGCACGTCAGATTTCCTTCCTTTCCCCAAGCTTTGGTACAAACGTGTGGCGTAGGCGGCTTCCGGGGTTAAAATTATGACAACATAGGATGTGAAAACACATCCATTTTATTGGCACATTTTACACTCTTCTTACACAGCAGCTGGCATCCAAAAGTCTTGGCAATTTTCAAGGACTGTTTCTTGACAGGAGTTTGAGTTGCATTAAAGCTAATTACAAATTCTACAGTTGTGACTGCCAGATCTTGAATTCATCAAAAACCTTGCAAGGGAACAATATATAGGTCACCTGAAGGCATTTTGAACAGACTGTTTATTGTTTCTTGTTCTTCTTTTGACAGAAAGTGTCTTAAATGATTGTAGCATCTGACTGAGAGCATTTTTGTTATCATTGCAATACAGATTCATAAAACAGCTGCAGCATTCATATGTGACCTAGTTCTAATGAGCAGGAGTCGGTGTTTCCCACTCAGTTTACCACACAAACTGTGTGTCTTTGTTTGCAAACATCACGAACAAGATTTTTGGGGATTTTGGCATCATCTTAGTTTGTTTCGACTTATTATACATGCCTGAAAACCATAATTTCAATACTGACCTACCTGGGAGGGAAAAGATGTGTCGAAGTCTCTGCTGACCAGGTGGAAGCTCATTTCTGCCAAATAAGAAAGACAAGCACGCTTTGCTAAATCATGATTATGAGATAAAAAGTCAAAAATATGACATACTAACTTATAATTATGAAAGAAGTCCAAATTGACAAGTTGCAATTAAGATGCAAGTCAAAACTGACAAAACTTTGTATTTTATAATTTTCATGACTTTTTATTAACAGTTTATCTCATAATTATGACTCCTTATCTCATAATTTTGGCTTTTTGACTCATGTCATAAGTTGGACATTTTGACATTTTATCTCAATTTAGACTTTTTTAATCTCATGTTTGGCTTTTTAACTCACAGTGTTGACTTTTTATGTCACAATTATGTCTTTTATCTCATTATTATGACTTAGTATCTCATAATTGTACCCATTTATGTCATAACCTGACTTTTCATAAACAGTTTATCTTATAATTATGACTCTTTATCTCATAATTTTGGCTTTTGGGCTCATCATAACTTGGACTGTTCATCTCATAATTTAAGATTTTTAGGTTTAATTTAAACTCGTCTTCGTTTTGACGTTATCTAATGTTTGGCTTTTTTAATCTCATGTTTGGGTTTTTAACTCACAGTGTTGACTTTTTATGCCACAATTATGTCTTTTATCTCATAATTATGACTTAGTATCTCATAATTTTGACTTTTTAATCTCATAATAATGGTGTAGTATCTCATACTTTTTATCTCATAATTTTATCTCAGTTTTGACTTACGTCATCATTTTGACTATTATTCTCATAGTTATGATTTAGTATCTCATAATTTTGCCCATTTATGTCATTATCATGACTTTTTATGAACAGTTTATCTCATTACTATGTCATATTATGTCATCTGGCTTTTTGGCTCATCATTTCGACTCATGTCATAATTTTGACATTTTATCTCATTTTTGCCTTTTTTAATCTCATGTTTGGCTTTTAAACTCACAATTATGTAATTTATCTCATAATTATGACTTAGTATCTTATCATTTTGACTTTATAATCTCATATTAACGGTGTAGTATCTCATACTTATGACTTTTTATCTCATAATTTTGACTGTTCCGCTTATCATTTTGACTCATGTCATAAATTAGACTGTTTATCTCATAATTTAAGATTTGTGTCATATAATTTCAAAATCAATTTTGTCTTTTTAATCTAATGTTTGGCTTTTTAACTCACAATATTGACTTTTTATGTCACAATTTTGTCTTTTATCTCATAATTATGACTTACTATCTCATAATTTTGACTTTTTAATCTCATAATAATGGTATAGTATCTCATACCTATGACTGTTTATCTCATAATTTCAGACTTTTATCTTATCATTTCAACTCATGTCATCATGTTGATGTTTTATCTCAAGTTTTTTAAGATTTTTTAATCTCATATTTGGCTTTTTTAACTCACAATGTTGACTTTTTATGTCACAATTTTGTCTTTTATCTCATAATTATGACTTACTATCTCATAATTTTGACTTTTTAATCTCATAATAATAGTGTAGTATGTCATATTTATAACTTTTTATCACATAATTTTATCTCACAATTTTGACTCTTAATCTCATAGTTATGATTTAGTATTTTATAATTTTGCCCATTTATCTCATAATCATGACTTTTCATGAACAGTTAATCTCATAATTATGACTCTGTATCTAATAATTTTAAATTTTTAACACATTTAACACATTTTAACACAATGCTGACTATTTATGTCACAGTTATTCTTCTATCTCATAATTTGACTTTTTAATCTCATAAAAATAGTGTACTATTTCAAATTTAGGATTTTAAATCTCATAATTTTGGCTTTTTAGTTCATGATTTTAGCTTGTGTCATAATTTTGTCTCTTAAACTCATAATTATGAGACTTAGTATCTCATAATTTCAACTTTTTATCTCATAATTAGGATTTTTTTTTTAAAGTGGCGAAAATTAATTTCTAGTGGCTTTGCTTGAGGAATACGGATATTTATAATCCATTGCATAAGCCATTCTGCAACTTGGATAACATTAATAACACATAAAGTCTATGCATAGGCTACCGAGGGTCTGCAGAAGATATCAGTCTTCTGCAGGGATATGATGACGTCTGTTTGGTGACCACACCTTGGTATCCTGACCGCTAGCGTTAGCATTCTGGCCATTCTCCAGTAAGCCGTGCATCCCAAAATGTCATTAATCGCAGTTCAAATACAGCGTTCTGCTGCCTCAGCGCTTCTCCGCAGTTTCCATTTCAGATTTGCTTCTTGCTCCCTGGGCGAACATCTGCAATAAATGAAAGCCTTCTATCATATGAATGTTGAAAAGGAATATGGTGGTAACAGGAAAAAATGGGCCGCCTACATGATGTGTCTGTTGGATCGAATAGCACCGCTTCAACCGTACACCACCGCGCTGGACTCGGATACAGCGCTCAGAGCGAGCAGCGTCCTGATGGGAAAAGTAATTCAAAACTATCGAATCACACCAGCAGGCGTGTGCTGATGTTCTCAGACCTGACAGTGTGTGGAAAACCAGCAGATGCTGCCTAAAGAAACACTACAATATTCTGTCATCATTTACTACCCCTCACGTTATTTTAAAGTCGTACGACTTGCTTTCGTACAACATGTTGACGCTGCTCTTTGCAACCCTATGAACGCTGACCTTAAATATTAAGTGTTTCTCTTTTTGTGTTCTAGAGTTGAAAGTAAGTCATTTTGGAGTGACATAAGGGTAAGTAGATGGCAGATATTTTTCCCATTTATTTCAAAGCAGTGTCTCTTTTCAAATAGCTGACCTGTTGACAGGTTATTTTCACCAACTCCACCCACAATTTTCCAAAGGTCTGTACAGCTTTAACCATTCCATGTCACATTTAGGGCACTGCAATGCCATTTGATAATGAATATTTAACCTGCGCGTGCCAGCATTTGCCACGCCAACTCTGACACCAGTGACCGCAAATGTGTTGCATGTGTCAAAACCAATGGTGACGGGTCACGATTAAACAGTCAGAATAAGAAAAGTTCAAATGCGGTTTTGCTTTCACAAGCCACTTTTTCTGTGATCCAACAATATGCTGTTGAAATAAACAACAGGGAATTAGTTAAAAACATCAAAGAGGTGATTGTTTAATCGTTGCATTTCGAAGTCGTTAGTGTGAAGAGTGAAATTTTCAGGCTTATCTTTTTTTGTACACATTTTCTTTGTTCCAGTTTTCCCAAATTTGGTTTGTCTCCCTGGTTGCCCAATAATTAGCTCACACCTGATGTTGATTTCTTTGATTGGTTTGGATTATATTTAATCCCTGTGTTCTGCTCAGGTTTTTGTCTGTTTTTGGTTCAGTTCAGTTCAGTTTTTAGAGAGCATTAGAGTTTTTGGATAATAAAATGACTGCTGCTCTTAAATCCCTCTTTTTATTTAATCTGCTGCAACCTTGCTGTGTCTGTTATTTTGTGTTAGTAAACAGGCTGCTGGTTGAAGTACACTGAAAAAAAAAACAAAAAACAAACAATTTGTTGAGTCAATTTACAATAATTTTTAAAAATTTAAGTTCAGTCAACTTGAAATGTTAAGTTGTACTAAGTGGCAACTTGGATATTTGAGTTGACTAAACTAAACATTTTGTTTGTTAAACTTAAAAGCTGGGTTTGTCACCCAGCTACCTTAAAATCTTTCTGCCAAATAGGAAAGACGAGCATGCTTTGCTAAATCATGATTCATAATTTTGGCTTTTGGCTCATCATTTCAACTCATGTCATAATTTAGACGGGTAATCCCGTAATTTAAGATTTGTTCTTATAATTTCAACTCATGCCATCATTTTGGCATTTTATCTCAGTTTTGGCTTTTTAACTCACAATGTTGACTTTTTAGGTCACAATTATGTCTTTTATCTCATAACTATGACTAAGTATGTAGTAATTTTGACCTTTTGATCTCATAATAACTGTATAGTATTGCATACTTATGACATCTTATCTCATAAGATTTTCATCTTATAATTTCAACTCATGTCATCATTTTGATGATAGTTAAAAACATCACAGAGGTGATTATTTAATCGTTGCATTCCTAAGTCGTGAGTGTGAGGAATGGTGAAGAGTGAAATTGGTTTGTCTTCCTGGTTGCTGAATGATTAGGTCACACTTAATGTTGATTTCGTTGATTGGTTTGGATTATATTTAATCCTTGTGTTTTGCTCAGGTTTTTGTCTGTTTTTGTCAATGCTTTGCTGGTTCAGTTTTTGGAGGGCATTAGATTTTTTTTTTTTTTGATGCAATCTGATGCAACCTTGCTGTGTCAGTTATTTTGTGTTAGTAAACAGGCTGCTAAGTTGTAGTACACTGTAAAAAAACAAACAAAAAAACAATTTGTTGAGTCAACTTTAATTTGTTACCCTGCTGCCTTAAAAATTTAAGTTCAGTCAACTTAAATAAGTTCAGTCAACTTGAAATGTTAGGTTGTACTAAGTGACAACTTAAATATTTGAGTTGACTAAATTTAAAATGTTGCTTGTTAAACTTAAAAGCTGGGTTTGTTACACAGATGCCTTAAAATTTTAAGTTGACTCAACTCAATATCTAAAGTCACTTAGTACTACTTAACATATCAAGTTGACTAAACTTTTTTAATGCAGCTGGGTAACACATTATTTTAAGTTTTTTTAATGTTTTTGCTGTGTTATTTTAATATTTCTTATATTATAGTGTTTAACGTAGCATTTTTAAATTCTTTTTATATTTTGAATTTTAATTTTAACATTTTCCAAAAAATGTTACTTGAGATGTTAAATGTTAAGTAAAATCTAAAAAAAAAAATATATATATGTTTTATTTTGCAAAAAAATAAAAACAGTATTTAACAGTATTTTTGTCCTGAAAACAGTATCACAAACATATAAGAAGAGAAAATAAGAAAAGAAAAAGAAAGAAAGAAAGAATTGAAAGACTTTTGTATCTCATGATTCTTACTTTTTTCCTTGAAATTTAGAATCGAGACAAAAATTTGCAATTACATTTTTCATTTTTTATTCCGTGGGGGAAGCAAAATAACATGATTGTGAAATAAAAAGTCACAATTGTAGATATATATAAAACATATATAAGATTTCTTTAAAGTTAATGAACTGGACATGATCTTTCTTTACTGGTTGTGCAAGTAAACATAAGATTTAGCAGCATTAACTTGATGTATTAAAATAAGTAGAAGTAAAACTGAATTAAAAATAAATATAGACATGTTTAAAAACAATAAAAAAAAACACTAAAACCTTAACTAACTTAATGTTGTTTAATTTCAGCTTTATTTTAGTTTGTGAAATATTTTTTGTAATCATTTTATGTTTTGTTTTAGTTAATAATAATAACACTCCTTACTTTAAAGGATAAAGTCATTAGATTCACATCTATTCATTTAGCGGATACTTTTATCCAAAGTGACTTGCATATACAGAATTTGGCCAAAAGACGGCCTAGGAAAGAGAGCAGGAGCTTTATGCTGAATAACCTGTATGATGCTTTAAAATTCAGCTCACTATTATTTGGATCAGATTCACAGAGTTTGTTTCCCCACGGCCCCTTTCCCAAATGAATGTTTTTTTTTTAAGCTGGACAGATGAGCATTCGCTTTCCTCCTACGGCTGGGTTTCGATGAGGGGAGCAGCTGTGTGACCGACCTCCTCATTGGCTCTCAAAGCTTCTCTTATCCCAAAGCCTGACATATGAAATATTAGCCAGATTTTTTTTTTTTTATGTAACAATTTATTGAACCTTTAAACAAAATCTTTAAAAAATGCATATGTTCTTTTCTGTTTTTTTTTTTTTTTAATAAATATTTTTATCAAAATAAATATTTTTTATCCATATTTAACTTTGATAAAGTTTAAATTTCAGATTAACAAAGTTACAAAGTTTCTGTAAAGGGTCGCTTATTTAGAAAAGGCTAAATATATTTGAAAAAGTTATTTAACACTTCCTAGATAATTTTTCAAAAAGTATTTTAGACACCTAATGGGACTCCATACATACCCGGGTCAAAATGACCCAAAATAAAATAATATAATGATCCAAAATAATATAATTAATAGTAAAATAAATAAATAAAGGGAATAAAATAAATAAATAAAGGGAATGAAACTTTGCAAATGCTTTATTTTAATATATATATATATATATATATGTGTGTGTGTGTGTGTGTAAATAAAACATTTGCAAAGTTTCATTCCCTTTATAAAAACTGTTTTAATAGTAAAATAAATAGAAATAAAATAATACATAAAATATAGTTACAGTAAAATAAAATAAAATAAAATAAAAAATAGAGCATTTGCAAAGTTTCAACATTCAGTTTTTTTAAATTGAAAATAAATATAAATAAATAATTTGCAAAGATTTATTCCCTTCCTAAAACCTTTTTTTATGGTTATTCCCTTTCTAAAGTAGAAAAATAAACATAAATAAAATATAGTTACAGTAAAACAAACCAACAAACAAACAAACAAATAAATAAAGCATTTGCAAAGTTTCAACATTTAATTATTATTTTATTATTATTATTTGTGTATCTCTTTCAGGTCAAAATGGACCCAAATATATTATGACGCATTCCAAGTTGTTCCAAACCCATGTGAGTTTCTGATTTTCTGAAGAATTTTGGTGACCACACAGCTGACGGTAGCCATTGACTTCCATTGTATTTTTTCTATACTGTGGAAATCAACGGCTACCGTCAGCTCTTTGGTTACCATCATTCTGTTTGTTGAGTATCATATTTGATCCATGAGGCTTTTATGACACATATAGTCTGATCTAGTGAGAATGCGGCTCAATTTTATTTACAGACTCAAAGTGAGCAAAAATATGCAACTTGCAGATGCTGATATTTATATGATGAAATTCTGCTGCTTGTAATGTAAATCAATGAGATCCTTATAACAGTAGAGCAGATACTGACATAAAATGATGTAAATGTCAGTGGTCACTCCATATCTCCAACAATGTGTTTTAGTAAGAATAGACTGAGATGATCCAAACATATAATGCAATGCAATCCAATGATGAAAGGGTTAAAATGTGTCTGTTCCCGTCTAATACACATGATGGCTCTATTACAGGACAACCTGCTTTTTGAATCAGATACTTTCTGCCTGGACGGTTTCCCGTTCCGTCACTCCACGTCATGCCCACCTGCCGTCTCCCGTTCACTGGTCAGAGGGCAGGGAGTTGAGGACCAGGGATGGGAAGGCCAGTTATTCTGATTCGGAGCCCGGGGCTTTTCCTTCCTGTGGTTTAATGGCCCACTGACTGGTGGCTGGCTTTCATCTGTGCGGGTGAATATCTCACACAGATCCGCCTGGGATGTTGCACAAGCCTCCGGGAAGTCCAGGGTAATCGGGCCGGATGGCAGGATATGCTCAGTGTTTCATCACTCTGTGTGTGTGTGTGTGTTTGTACTTAACCACATTTTGGGGACAAATTTGTACTCAGAAGTGAGCTAAACCTGACATAACATGCTATGGGGAATGTCCAAATTTGTAAAAATTTGATTAAAAAAATAAAGTTAATAATGTTTTCAAAAACACAGGAAGCATAACACCAAAAATGAAAAGGAAAAAGCTAGCTAGCTAGCTAGCTAGATAGATAGATAGATAGATAGATAGAAAAAAAAGTTACAAAAATTTAATAAATATAAAATAAAGCATTTGCAAAGTTTCCCTTTCCCAAAAGTTTCCCTTTCTAAAAATTGTTTTGAACAGAAAAAAAAAATAGTTACAATAAAATACAAAGTACAATTCTAAAAACGGTTTTAATGGTAAAAATAGTTACAATAAAATGCAATCAAATAAAAATAAATAAATAAAAACATTTGCAAAGTTTCATTACCTTTCTAAAAACTTTTTAGTAGTTGAAATAGTTACAAAAAAATAAATAAATAAATAAAATAAAGCATTTGCAAAGTTTCCCTTTTCCAAAAGTTTCCCTTTTTAAAAATGGTGTTAATAGTAAAAATAGTTCCAATAAAATAAAATCAAATAAAAATAAATAAATAAAAACATTTGCAAAGTTTAATTTCCTTTCTAAAAACTTTATACTAGTTAAAAATAGTTACAAAAAAATAAGAAATATAAAATAAAGCATTTGCAACATTTCCCTTTCCCAAAAGTTTCCCTTTTTATAAATGGTTTTAATAGTAAAAATAGTTCCAATAAAATAAAATCAAATAAAAATAAATAAATAAAAACATTTGCAAAGTTTCATTTCCTTTCTAAAATCTTTTTAATACTTAAAAATATAGTTACAAAAAATGATGAGTATAAAATAAAGTATTTGCAAATTTTCCCTTTACCAAGTTTCCCTTTCTAAAAACTGTTTTTAATAGTAAAAATAGTTCCAATAAAATAAAATCAAATAAAAATAAATAAATAAACAAATAAAAACATTTGCAAAGTTTAATTTCCTTTCTAAAAACTACAAAAAATTAAGAAATATAAAAAATAAAGCATTTGCAAAGTTTCCCTTTCCCAAAAGTTTCCCTTTCTAAAAATTGTTTTGAATAGAAAAAAAAAATAGTTACAATAAAATACAAAGTACAATTCTAAAAACTGTTTTAATGGTAAAAATAGTTACAATAAAATGCAATCAAATAAAAATGAATAAATAAACACATTTGCAAAGTTCCATTACCTCTCTAAAAACTTTTTAGTAGTTGAAATAGTTACAAAAAATAAATAAATAAATATAAAATAAAGCATTTGCAAAGTTTCCCTTTCCCAAAAGTTTCCCTTTCTAAAAATTGTTTTCAATAATAAAAAAAAAATAGTTACAATAAAATACAAAGTACAATTCTAAAAACTGTTTTAATGGTAGAAATAGTTACAATAAAATGCAATCAAATAAAAATAAATAAATAAAAACATTTGCAAAGTTTCATTACCTTTCTAAAAACTTTTTAGTAGTTGAAATAGTTACAAAAAAATAAATAAATAAATAAAATAAAGCATTTGCAAAGTTTCCCTTTTCCAAAAGTTTCCCTTTCTAAAAATTGTTTTAATAGTAAAAATAGTTCCAATAAAATAAAATCAAATAAAAATAAATAAATAAACAAATAAAAACATTTGCAAAGTTTAATTTCCTTTCTAAAAACTACAAAAAAATAAGAAATATAAAAAATAAAGCATTTGCAAAGTTTCCCTTTCCCAAAAGTTTCCCTTTCTAAAAATTGTTTTTACTAGTTAAAAACATTGCAAGAATTAGATGTTTTGTTTCCACTCAAGACTTGGAGAAACTTGTTCATGCCTTTATCACAAGCAGGCTGGATTATTGTAATGGTCTCCTCACTGGCCTTACCAAGAAAACCATTAGACAGCTGCAGCTCATCCAGAACACTGCCGCCAGAATTCTGACTAGAACCAGAAAATCTGAGCATATCACACCAGTCCTCAGGTCCCTACACTGGCTTCCAGTTATATCTAGAATTGATTTTAAAGTACTTTTACTCATTTATAAATCACTCAATGGTCTAGGACCTAAATACATTGCAGATATTCTTACTGAATATAAACCTAACAGACCGCTCAGATCATTAGGATCGAGTCAGTTAGAAATACCAAGGGTTCACACAAAACAAGAGGAATCTGCTTTTAGCTATTATGCTGCCCGCAGTTGGAACCAGCTTCCAGAAGAGATCAAATGTGCTAAAACATTAACTACATTTAAATCCAGACTCAAAACTCATCTGTTTAGCTGTGCATTTAATGAATGAGCTCTGTGCTTCGTCCGAACTGATTGCATTATGTATAATCATTTTCTGTTTTTAACTGTCTTAAATTTATTTTAAATCAATTTTTAAATCATTAAATCAATCGGTTTTTACATTTTACATTTTTTGTTTTATTGTTGCAATCATTGTTTTTATGATTGTTCTACTTCCTTTTTTGTGATTATTGTTTTTATTATTGTTTTTATGATTATTCTACTTCCTTTTATGTAAAGCACTTTGAATTACCTCTGTGTATGAAATGTGCTATATAAATAAACTTGCCTTGCCTGCCTAGTAAAAATAGTTACAATATAATACAATCAAATAAAAATAAATAAATAAAAACATTTGAAAAGTTTAATTTCCTTTCTAAAAACTTTTTACTAGTTAAAAGTAGTTACAAAAAATTAATAAATCTAAAATAAAACATTTGCAAAGTTTCCCTTTTTAAAAAAATAGTTTCAATAAAATACTAAATACAATTCGAAAAATTGCTTTTAATAGTAAAAATAGTTACAATAAAATACAATCAAATATAAATAAATAAAAACATTTGCAAAGTGTAATTTCCTTTCTAGAAACGTTTTAATAGTTAAAAATAGTTCCAAAAAGAAATATATATATATATATATATATATATAAGCATTTGCAAATTTTTCCTTTCCCAAGTTTCCCTTTCTAAAAACTGTTTTAATAATAAAATAGTTACAATAAAATACAATATAAATAAATAAATAAATAAATAAACAAAAGAAAGCATTTGCAAAGTTTAAAGGTTTAAAAAGTTTTTTTTTTTTTTTTTAAATGTATCTCTTTCAGGTCAAAATGGACACAAATACATTACGACACATTCCAAGTTGTTCCAACACCATGTGAGTTTCTTTCTTCTGAAGAATGTTGGTGACCAAACAGTTGACGGTAGCCATTGACTTCCATTGTATTTTTTCCATACTGTGTAAGTCAGTGGCTGCCGTCAGCTGTTTGGTCACCATCATTCATTAAAACGTCTCGGTTACGTATGGTAACCCTCGTTCCCTGATGGAGGGAACGGAGACGTTGTGTCGAGTAGTGTACGACACTAGGGGTCGCTCTTGAGAGCCCAAACACCTCTGACAGTATAGAAAACAGGCCAATGAAATTGTGTGTGCAGATTTCACAGCTGGCCACGCCCCGGCCATCCGGGTACAAGTAGGGCAGCCTGTGCATCTGCTCACTCGTTCTGATCTGAGGAGCCGAGCGTCTCAACTCACTCAGAGGCGGTCCAGAGTTGTGGCATGGGAGACACAACGTCTCCGTTCCCTCCATCAGGGAACGAGGGTTACCATACGTAACCGGGACGTTCCCTATCTGTCGTACACTCCGAGTTGTGTCGAGTAGTGTACGACACTAGGGGTCCCCGTCAAATCACGCCACAAGTCTGGCCGCGTCACGAGTGACCGGGCGCAGATAGTAACAGGCCAGCGTGTTAACATAAGTGCGACTCACCTCTTCATGACCTTCCAACGTCCAAGAACTGACCTGTTACAGCAGTGTCCTGCAGCCGGGCCTGCCTCAGTGGAGCGGCTGAGTGTCTTGGCGGACGTTGGGGAAGTGACTATTTCCCGAAGGAAAAAAGGCACTACGGAGCTCACAACCTGCCCAGAGGGGGGGTATAAAGTGAATATCATTAGATATGGGACCTGATGTGGGTCTCACGCTAGGGGAGACTACCAAATTCAGATCCTAGAGACAAACCTGTCATTAGGGGAAACACCGCACCATAGAGAGTTATAGGTGGAATTACACATATGGGGCCACATAAGGAGCCACTACATACGGGGCACAAATCCGACCAAGAGTTAGTAAAGTAACCATACCTTGTGTTGGGATTTTGCAGCGAGTTCCTCCGCCGAACTCCGCCACGTCCAGAAGTGCCAAGTGATGGAGAAGGTGTCCAGGGTTCGCGTCAGGAAACCTACTGAACTTAGAAGCGTAATCACCATTTTAGGGGAAGCGCTTAAGCAAGCTCTACACCCGACCAGAGCTTGTGACTGAAACTCTAGCTGACACTGGTTCCATGCGCAAACTGGCAAGTAATAGGTGTAGCCCAACCTGTAGCTCTTGAAGATGTCTGTTAATGAGGCTACAAGGAAAGCCCCCCGGCCTGGTAGGCCGTACAGATCGCATCCACCTTTTTTTTTTTGTGGGAGATCCTGGTTTGGAGACAGCCTTCCCCTTCGCTGTGCTCCATAACAGACAAGAGCTGACCAGGACGTCTGAAGTGCTGAGAACGTTCCAGGTAATGCGTGGGACACGGACCGGGCATGATAGGATCAGGTTGGGGTATTCCCTTGGTAAGGAATAGCTTGCAGGGTTACCACCTGCTCAGAGGGAGTGGTGGTTACCACGGGCATGTATCCAGGCCGGGTTCCCAGGACAACTTGAGAGTTCACCGGCCCGAATTCCAGGCCCGAACGTTGATGGAGAGGGCTTGAAGGTTTTCCCGCTCTTAACAGGGGTGAGCACTACCGGGGGGGGGCCGTCTCACAGAGAGGGCACCGAATCACCCAGCTGAGGGCTCAACGGGTCTTACTGTAGGCCCGAGGACCACAGATAGACCAAGAGGGGATGTGGTGTTACCAAGCGTGCCCCACCGATCTGCCTTCTACCAAGTCATGGTGGCTGTACACGGACCCTGATATAGAAGCAGAAAGGTGCCTATTCAGGCCTCCTTGGAGGAGGGATAGCACAGATTTGATGCCGCAACTCCGTGGGTTCTACCCTTAGGAAGAACCTCTGCGCCAACCCCAGGGCATGCCACCGTCTGGCTCAATCCTGTATAGGGTGCTTCCCACTGTGGGTGGAAGGTTTCTGGAGGCTTCCTGGTCGCATTTAGGGACCAAAGAAGAAGCTCCAGAAATCTGGGCGCAGGTGCCAAATTGTGCCCCTCCCCTGAGGAAGGAGGTTCCTTCTCAGGGGGGTGTGTCAGGAAGGCAACGATGGTAGGAGCACGAGCTCCGAGAACCAAGTTCCGTTGGGCCACACCGAGCTACCAAGAGAATCTATTTCGAAACCTTCCTGACATTGCACCGTGTCTGTGCAACAAGGCTTACTGGGGAGTAAGCCGTACGGTCTGCTGAGTATTAGCGGACCTGAACCGAGGGAGTCCTTGGTCAGGCCGTATACCCTACTGCAATGAGTGGATTCCGGTGAGACACAGAACCCCTGTGCCTGGCCGAATCGACTCTAAAACAGCCGGTCCGTCTGAGGGTGGAGCTCCCCACTCCCCTCGGGGCGAACCTGTCACCCGGACAGTGAGTGGCGCACCACAGCCTGAGGCTCCAGGGTAAGAGATGGCGGGTGAGTTGTGATATGTGAAAGTAGCGTACACCTTCCTAGTGTATGCCACAGTCACTGTGTTGTCAGCGCCGACCAACACCCGTTTGTCATGACCGAGGCCGAATCCCTTCAGGGCCCAAGTATTGTCAACAACTCCAGGCGATAAAATGCCCAAGCAGCCGAGGGCCCAACCGAACCCTGAGGCTGCAAACCCGTTGCCCACGGCACCCCAGCTTGACTTGGAAGCAACTGTTGCGACACAGCGCGTCTAGACACCTGTCCCAGGGGCAACCTGCCCGCAGGACTAGCTTGTCCCCAAGGGCTGAAGGTTTGCAACACAAAGTGTGACGTACACACGATGTGAGCTTAGTGCCGCGTCCATCTCGGGACTCGGTATGAAGTCAGTGCTACAGCGGTTTCATATGGATCAGGTCAGCGGCGTAACTGCGGCTGAAGCTGCCATATGTCCCAGGAGCCCTGGTACATGAGGGAGCCCGCTGTGGTGAACCCAGAGTGCACCCACGCACAACAGCACTGACTGTACACAGTCCTAGGCAAATGCGTAGAACAGTGACCGAGTCTATATGGAGAAAAAGGCAACCCGCGTCCTTCAGGTCTCTGGCCACAAACCAACCTTGAACTCTGACACACGTGAGAATGTGCTTGAGGGTTAACATCCTGACCGGGAGCTTGAGCAGGGCCCGATTCAAGACCCTCAGATCCAAGATTGGTCTGAGACCGCCACCTTTCTTGGGTACAATGAAGTAGGGGCTGTAGAACCCCTTCTTCATCTCGGCTGAGGGGACAGCCTCTATCGCACCCTTCGCCAGAAGGACTGCGATTTTTTTTGCTCGAAGAACCGTGGTGTTGGGGCCCTGAACCGACATAGTGAGAACACCACGGAACTTGGGTGGACGCCATCCCAGAAGACCTGAAGTCCCAATCCAGCCAGGTGGTTGAGAACCACATCCCTGAGAGTGCAAACCGCACCTCGTGAGTGTGCTAAGACAGCCAGTCACAGAGATAACTGAGAATGCACATGCCCTCTACCCCGGAGGGGGGGGGGGCGAGGGCAGCCCCCTGACCTTCGTAAAGGTGCGGGACGATAGGGATAGGCTGCAGGGGGAACCTTGTACTGATGAGCCCGCCCTTGAAGACAGAGTCTTGGAGGGAAAGGCATAACAGTATGCGTCCTTCAGGTCCAACGCCACCGACCAATCTTAAACCCTGACCACACAAGAGCTATGCCAGCCCTATATCCAGGGCTAACATTTGAATGGGCGCCCGAAGGGGGCCCGATTCAAAAACTCTTGTTTCAGATTGGCATGCGTTGACCACCCATCCTGGTATAACGAAGTAGGGGCTAGAACCCCTACCCTCATTTTGGCTGCCGGGGTAGGCTCTATCGCACCCTTCCCAGGGGGGCTGCGATTCCTGCTTAAGAACCACAACATTCTCGCCCTTCTCTGAGACGATATTGAGAGAATGCCATAGACTTCAGCGGGTGCCTTGCAACCTGAGTTGCTTAGCCAAGTCAGTTAGTTCTTGAGAAGCTAAGGGAGGGATCGCACCCACGTAGGGACTCAGCTAGCAGTCTCAGTGAACTATACCCGATGTACCAGGAATGGGGATGTCGCTGAATAAGGCAAGGAGCATCGTGCTTGGAGAAGAAGCCCCAAGGACACGGTGTGTCTTTGCCAACACGCAGAAACCAGGTAAGTGCCCAACCACCCTGGTCTGCAGACTCAGCACCTAGCCGTCAATGGAGGGCTATTGCTGCAAAATCACCGGGATAACCGGGCCTATATACTGACCCGGCCGTGACTGACTGTGGAGACAGACAGTCAGAACCGTTGGCCGAATCCACCTCTCATCCCCGGGTCGAGAGTGGATCTGGGTGGGTCAGTTAGGCCGCCTGCTCTGCATTGCTTGTCTGAGGACAAGCTAGAAGCCTAACGAGGGTTCTAGCTAGCCTACTGACAAGCTGGCGTTGCCACCTTCCCACAAGAACTTTGACCGTTGGGCGGGTCTGGCCGGAGGCCCGGCTGTCGCGGGGCCTCAGGAGTTCTATAGGGGGCCGTCCGTGGCGACGACAGACAGGAGTAGTCGGGGGACAGGGCGAAGCCTGACCCACAGCTGCTCCTTAACCACCGTGAAGGACTTGCGCACAAATGCTATCACGGTGTTGCCAGAAGGACCGACCTGGGAAATGGGGGGGGAGCGAACTTCCAATTTCCCGCATTTCCGACAGGTGAAGCCACAGGTGGCGTTCCTGGACCAACAAAGTGGACATCGCCCTCCCCAGAGCGTGCGCCACGACCTCATAGCTTACCGAGCGTAATCGGTATCGTACGCAGTTCCCGCAGCTCTAGGTTGGCACCACCCTCGTATCGAATCGCAGCAGGTGGACGCAGCTTGGCCAGAAGCCATGCAAGCCTTGCCCGGAAGAACTTACAGACTCTGGACGGGGGTCATGGGAGGAACCCAACAAGCGGCGGCGTATTGAGGGCAGTGCCCCTCAATCGCTCCCTCCGCCCTGTGAACCTCTGAAACCCCCTCGCTGGACCCCCATCGAGGATGGTGTAGGAGGAGAAGTTGGACTATCACGTCCCACCCGTTTTCTCTTTTTTAAACGGACTTTCTGCGATACCATCAACCTCTCGTGCACCTTCGGAAAACAGGCACTGGAAACGAGCATACCGGTCGTTACCCAGATGTCTATTAACCAGCCCTTCCATGACCGCCATATTAGCGTCTGCCTCCAACTGAGAATCAACGCTCCACAGAGGTTTGCTCAGCTGAAGCTTCAGCTTTAAACAGTACACGCCCTCCTAGCGATGCTGACGCTAACCTTTTCCGCCCATTTAGAAGCTCCGAATAAGAAAGTCAGCTGTACTGAGACAGACTAACAAACTAGTCCGAAAGCTCGACCGCGGGACGCGAGGAGCGAGAGGTTCGCGGGGTTTTCACCCGGCGAAACCATCCGTGCTTCCTAATACTCGCCACTGACGCCCCTAGCAACGGCCTCGTACCCGGAGATAGAAGGACCGTAGCGGAAAGCAGTCAGGGTGAGCCGCGGCTTCGTGAAAAGCACACGGCTCGCGAGCAAGCGCGTCCATGATCATGTTCTCGCCAGCAAAACATGAATCAACAACAAAGGCTGTATCAGCGTGAGCATAACTTCAGACTGAACACAACCGTCGTGTTTGATCGTACGGGAAGGTAAGCCGCAACCAGGATGGCACGGAGGGAAAGATATGTTAACCAACACACAATCCCACCGCGCTAGCTCTTTCAGAGAAATACCTTCTTAGAAGGAAGATTCCTCCTCAAGATCGCCGTCGACGCACGCAGGGGAACTCTCACAACACTTATCTGTGTATGAGAGGGAGAGACCGCTGCCTGTGCTGCTGATCCAACGACGAAAGAGGTGAATGTTGCCGCTTCTCACGCAGAGACGCTGCATTCGGCTCCGAAGAACAGAACGAGTGAGCAGATGCACAGGCTGCCCTACTTGTACCCGGAGGGCCGGGGCGTGGCCAGCTGTGAAATCTGCACACCCAATTTCATTGGCCTGTTTTCTATACTGTCAGAGGTGTTTGGGCTCTCAAGAGCGACCCCTAGTGTCGTACACTACTCGACACAACTCGGAGTGTACGACAGATAGGGAACATCTTCATCTGAGTCCAGCATCTGAAAGACATCCATACAGATTTGTAAACCTTGAGGTGAGTAAATGATGAAAGAGTTGTCATTTTGGGGTGAACTGTCCCTTTAAGCATCAATGCAAGGAAATGAGTATATGATTGTGTCTGCAGAGCTCTGATGGGTCTGATGTGAAAAGCAACACATTCGGATGCAGCTGAAGGGTCCTCGTCCACTTTTTCGACTCCATACAGATGGACTGAAGGAGGCTGGTTGTGGCTGCTGGCGGGTTAAATCACGAGATAATTAGACACACATCATCTGCTTCTGATTTCCTGAAGGACCATCAAAACAAAGAGCTTTTGCCACGTGCTGCTGCAAACACTGCAAACATTGCAGCGTGAGGCCTGCGACGCTGACGGAGGATCCACGAGGAGGAAAACGGCTCTAATACGAAACAAAAGGGCTCGACTGATGATGATGCCAGACAGAAATAGCTCTCTTTTGAAGGCTGGCATGGGATGGCGAAGAACAACAAAGTTTAATGCGAAGAGGACGGAGCTTTCACCTGGGAGAACAAGCTTGTTT
Organism: Labeo catla; assembly: GCA_012976165.1. Lineage (NCBI taxonomy): Eukaryota > Metazoa > Chordata > Actinopteri > Cypriniformes > Cyprinidae > Labeo > Labeo catla. Next base: position 60,669 of record VONZ01002112.1, read on the forward strand.
ACGACTGAGATCTCGGTTTCTTATTAGAGCGACCAGTGTGTATAAGAAACCCCCGAGATGGAAATAAAGATGCATTAAGCGGATGAAATGCTAATGGGTGAAAGATGGTGAATAGCACGACTGTTTCGCATAAAGAGGGAAAAAGAAGAACAGACAGTCGCGGCCCTTCTGGAAACCAGTCAAAACGCTTATATAAACTCCTATTTGTGAGTCTTTCTTGTTTTATTTTAGAAATGAATCAAATACAGTCCCGTGGTGTCGTTTTGACAATGCAAATCAGGCAGTAAATGGATTATTTATCAACAGAACAACTACTTGACAAATACTGATAAATACCGCCTAGCAACACCCTGGCAACCAATGAGAGTTCAGAAGGGTTAAAAATGCCGCTGGATTTCATTTTCACTCAGAAATTGCTAGTAAATTTCACAAACAATTAAGGCAAGTACCGACATAGTCTTGTATTTTCTTGTAAAGCATACAGCTGTTGTATTTACATCTTTCAGATGTCACTTGTAAATAAATTAGTGACTGTTTTGTAATTTTTTTTTGTACTTTATGATCTTTAATCATTGTATGATTAAATACCTGTCTGTAAAGAAGCTTAGGCCTAAAAAGCTAAATTCGCTGAATGTTCATGATATTTAGGCCTCCTAAAAGCACAGACAGTAATGTTTCTGTCTATCCTGATTATCTGTGATTTATTTGTGCCATGCTTGGTTTATTCACTTCTTCAGTGCCTTATAATCACTGGGTTTTGAAAACCAGCGATTGGAAATTTCCCTTGACCTGCTTCGCCAAGAAAATGTCATCTGGCTTAAAAGCTTAGCCTTATGTTTTTTGTGAGTATCTGCTTTTTTCTTTTATTTTTTATTTTTTTCTTTTGTTGTTGTTGTTTTTTTTTTTTTTTTTTTTTTACATTTTAAAAGTTTTTTTTTTTTTTTGACAGCCACACTAAAATGGCTTATTTATTTATTTATTTATTTTTTTTTATTTCTTGCCAAGTCAGCTCAATCTAATGTTTTATATATATATAAATTTATTATGATTTTTTTAGGGTAATAGGCTCACCTTATTGGCGTTTCTTTTTTTTTATTCAACACCTTATAATCACTACTTTTTGTAAACCACTAAAAGGAAATTTCCCTTGAACTGCTTCACCAAGAAAATGTTATCAGGCTTAAAAGCTTAGCATATATATATATTTTTTTTTATTTATTTATTTTTTTGAGTATTTTGTTGTTGTTGTTGTTTTTACATTTTAAAATGTAAAACATTTTATGAAAGCTACACTAAAATGACTTTAAATAAATAAATAAATAAATAAATAAATAAATAATAGCCTAACTTTTTAAAGCCACCCTAAAATTGTATACATAAATACATTTCCTTGCTTTATTTATTTATTTATTTATTTACATGTCAGCTCAACATTTTATTATTATTATTATTATTATTAATGTTTTGTGATATTGTTGTTGTTTACCTTTTAAAATGTAAAACATTTTATGAAAGCTATACTAAAATGGCTTAATATAAATAAGTAAATAATAAATAAGTAAATAAATAATAGCCTAACATTTTTAAAGCCACACTAAAATGGTATACATGAATGAATGAATGAATAAATAAATAGATAAATTTACTTACATTTATTTACTTTACTTGCGTACATTTGCTTACCGTTTAAGCATTTCTGTTTATCTGCAATAAAATATTTTAATATTTTAGTAACTAGATTTATTTATTGATTTATCTGTTGTAATATTTATTTAAATAATTTGAAATATTTATTTTTTATTTAACTGTGTATAAATATATTTAAATATAATAAATGTATTTATTTATTACCATGTCAGCTCAATATTTTATTATTATTATTTTATTATATATAAAATATTTCTGTCTTTGTTTAAGACTTCCCTTCATTTTTATTCAGCACCCTACAACCACTAAGTGGAAATTTCCCTTGATCTGCTTCACCAAGAAAAAGTCACCTGACATTTCTAACCAGCTCTAGGCGTTGACCCGCAGCAGGACGGCTTTTGTTGCAAAGTGTTTAAATGCCAGATGACATGTGACGGAGTGTTTTAAAGGATGACCGGACACTTTCAGATGAGACTGAATGAGCTTAGTCAAGGGTGACAGTAAAGAACCTGAGCCATTTAAGGCAAAAAACCTGCACTTCAACATCACTATTAGGCCTAATATTGCTCAAACACTGGGTTAGAGATTTGGACAAACCACTAACAAATACGTCACCTGTCAAAGCAACCCTAACGTTAGTTTTATAGTAGTTTTTATAAAGCGTTGCAGATTCTTGTGGTCATATTTACAAGACATTCTGGGTTTTATTAGTTATGCTACAACACTTCATAATTGCTTAGTAAAATGCCACACTATTAAACGCCATGTCTACTGTTTGCGTCTCTGTTTATTCATCACCATGTAAATAAAATACCACAAAGATATATGCAAATTACACCACTCTAGTTAATATTTTGCATATTATAAACTGCCTAATTTACACCAAATGGATCTGCATGTATAATGATGTTTGTTGAACACGCCTCCTATCTTCCATTGGTCAGACAAACAGATAGTCCCGCCCCCAACTCACGCCATTGGCTGAATCACTCAACGCTGGTCAGGATTCTCAAGAAAACACCAAACAGTTTGGTGAAATCAACCTACAAATGCATTACTTATAGCTGACTGCATATTAACCTTACGAGAAAATATTTTCACTTCTAAAAAACAGCACACATGACCTATAATGCCTTATGTGAGGGTTAAAGGGACTGCAGGTCAGAACAGTCATTTCATGTGACCATATCATGAAACGAAATAAAAATGTGGAGCAATTATACGAATTCTGACACAAAGCCATGTGTCAAATATCAGACATATTACAGCTGTGAGAGGTCAGAGACTGTGTTTGGTCAACAGTATGTCTGATGCTGTCAGAAGGCATTAACATTCCCTGCTGTGTTTGTGTGTAACAGCATTAATTCTACAGGACTGACTGTCTGACCAACGCCGGAAAATAGCCTGAATATCAGGGTCAGGATTTACACTGACATATATTCAATAACATACATATATATATATTCACATTTCCATTAAGATTTTCTATTTATGTTCTATTAATGGTTTTCAGAGGACGTGTTTAAAAACACTCAAATTAAATACATTTTATTTCTTTTTTAAAAAATTCTATCAAAGCTACACTAAAACAGCTTAATATTGCTGATAAAAAAAAAAAAATAATAATATAATTTTTTTTTTTACTTTTCATTTTAAAAAGTCATGTTTACATACCCCATAGCTCATATTACAGTATTTATTGGTTTATTTATTTATTTACTTGTTTTCTATTTATTTATTTACCAACATACTTGTTGTATTTAACTGATACAATTTTATTATTACAACATTTTCTTAAAGCCAAATTAAAATGGCTTAATATTACAGAAAAAAAAAAAAATATATATATATATATTTGAATACATTTATTTTCTATAAAATCTCTTAATATTTTAGTGACTAAAGTGACAAATTCTTTTATTTCTTACCATTTTTGAGCACCTCATCGGCTGATACTGTATGTGTTGTTTTCAAACAAACAAACAAACAAACAAATAAATATTAATGTTCTGTTATTATTATCAAACGTTTTCTTAAAGCTGCACTAAAATGGTTTAAAATTGATTGGTCTCTATTTCTATATTATTTTAATATTGTAGTGACTAGATTTTTTTTTTCAAATATTTATTGATTTCTGGTTATATTAATATTATACTTATTTGCTATATTTAGGCTTAATTAATTAATTAATTAATCAATTAATATTGCAGGAAATAAATAAATAAATACATTTGCTTACTTTTAAACATTTAAGTCTATTTTCTATAAAATCTCTTAATATTTTAGTGACTAACGTGACAAATATTTTTATTTCTTGCCATTTTTTTGAGCATCTCATTGTCTGATATGTGTTTTCAAACAAGCAAATAAATACTAATTTTATGTTATTATTATTAATCATTTTTATTATAATTTTTGTATGTCAAATTTTTTCAAATATTTATTGATTTATGATCATATTAATATTATACTTATTATAAGTTGCTTACTTTTAAATATTTAAGTCTATTTTCTATAAAATAAATATTTTAGTGACTAAAGTGACAAATCTTTTTTTTTCTTACCTTTATTTATTTATGTATTCTTATTATTGTTTTGTTGTTGTTTAGCACCTCATTGGCTGGTATTTGTTTTCAAACAAATAAAACTATAATACATTTTCTGTTATTATCATGATACATTTTTATTATTTTTTAAGTCAATTTTTTTTTTCAAATATTTATTGACTTATGATATTATTAATATTATACTTATTTGCTATATTTAGGACTAATCATGTTTTAACATTTTTCAAACGACATTTTCTTAAAGCTGCGCTAAAATGGTTTAATATTGCTGTTTTTAATGTTCCTGAAGAAAACACACACACACACACATAAACTGACCAAACCTTCCAGCATTTCTGTCTATTTTTAAAACCTCATAATATTTTAGTGCATTGATGTTTATGGTGGTTTCAAAATTTCTTACCATGTCATTTTTGTGTGCACCACTGCTCAATTTTTAAAAAATATTTTTTGTATATATTTCATGTTGTTTTGCTAGAGGGACATTATTTCACGATTTTGAAGCCACTTTTTAAAAGCCACAATTGGTACCAGACTTTTCAAGCAGCATCATTAGGGTCACATCAGTAAACATGTTGGTCAGTCATTTATCAAAGGTCTTCAATAGTGTTTTAATGGCGGTGCGCGCTGCTCTGTCCCGTATCCCACAGGTACGATGCAGGACGCCGGTCTGCGGACGGCAGAGGAGCCGAACGCGTCCAAACCACAGCCCGGGGCTTCTCGGAAGTGAGACTTTCAGCGCCGTCCCGCGTCCAACTGCCCTGGCCCCGTTATTTGATGAAGGAGTGGAAAAACAAAGTGTAAGACATGACTCTCTTCAGGCGTCTACTTATTCTGCAATTATTCACAGTTACCTGCATTTGCCAAAGGGGACTTCCACCGTTTTAGGGCCGCGACGTGGAACTGCTGAAACGGAAAGCGAACGAGCAGCGATCCCAAGCTCGATGTGACGGGTTCGAGTCTCGGTCTGGCCCAGTTTCACCCTCGTCTAGAAAAGGCCTCCTCCAGAAGCCCATGTGCTCCCAAAACTAGGTCAGAGTTTTATGATGTTTAATTATGTTTTGTGAATGTGAAAGGAGTTGGATTTCTGCGTCCATGTGCTCTGAATTACCACAAAGGCTCAGTGCAGTCGACGTGAACGGATATATTTCTGTCATGTGAGAATGTATACAAACAAACGGAGCAAGAGGCCATTCGTTCTGTATACAAGGCCGCGCTGTCAAGACTCGATTTAAAATGAAAGTTCTGGAGTCATTTATTCGCCATCAAGTTGCTCCAAACCTGTATTTTATTTCTTTGGTGAAACACAAAAAAGAAATGTTTGAATATCTGTCTTCATAAAGCAGCATAAAGTCATCATTTGCTTATTTTTAATCCAAACATGTCGGCTTCAGATGCGCCGCACCTGGTTTTATTTCACTGACATCAAGCGCCGTTGAAATGATGAGGGAAACGCTATCAGTAAATGACTTACATTTTGTTCTAATCAAAACTGATCTGGTCAAAGTTTATAATGAGCATTTTAAAAATACATATATATGCTTTAAATATAAAATCTGAATTTCAGTTGGAGTCAGTCATTGAGTCATTCATTCAACTGATTCATTCAAACAGCTGATTCATTTAGTAACAAAACACCATCATGTGTTGCTCAGAGACGCAAAACAGTTCTGCTGTTGCTGGTTTGTAATTATTTTGGGAAAGTAGAGCAAAAACAGCATCTGTCGTGTCTGAAATTCATTCCGTGTCAAATCAACCAAATTTCAGAAACTTCCCCGGCTCAAATTTTTGATTTTGCTACATTTTTTTCTGAAGAAAGTCAAAAGTGAAAGCCAAAATATTAAATGTCATGAGTAATATATTTACTGAGTAATTCACTATTTTGTAGAGGGGGGTCAAAATCGCAATTGTCACCTGAGACTCCTGTTTTAGATCCAAACGTGTCGGCTTCAGATGCGTCGCACCTGGTTTTATTTCACTGACACCGAACGCCATTGGTTCTCATTGAAATGATGAGGGAAACGCTATCAGTAAATGACTTACATTTTGTTCTAATCAAAACTGATCTGTCAAAGCTTATTTAAAAAAGTAAGAGACAGAGGAAAATATACTTTAAATATGAAATCAAAATCTCCACTAGGAGGCGGCAAATCACAGCATGAGTGAGTCATTGAGTCATTAATTCAAACCATTCATTCAAACAGCTGATTCATTTAGTAACAAAACACCATCATGTGTTGCTCAGAGAGGCAAAACAGTTCTGCTGTTGCTTGTTTGGAACTATTTTGGGAAACTAGAGCAAAAACAGGAACTGTTGTGTCTGAAATTTAAGTCTTACTGTTTATTGAACTGTTGTATAAAACTATTGTATATTTGGAGAAAAACGGCACTCTTGTGATTAACTAAATCAAGTTATATTAATATTATAAATTGTAATATTTCAATTATTTATTTTATTTTTGCTTTATTTCTGTGATCAAAAACTTTCACACTGCTGTAATCATTATTTTTTAAATTTATTTTATTATTTTTATTTATTTATTTATTTTACATTGTTTTGGAACAATGTTAGCAGCATTTCTCATTTTTATTTAGTTTAACTTGATGTAGAAAAAAAATGAAATAAAAAATAAAAACACTAGAAAAGTACTAAAACCTAACTAAAATGAAATTCAAAATGGAAAATATAGAAATTAAAACTCAAAAGAATGAAAACTCAATTATTAAGACTCAAAATACTAATTAAAACTATAAATAATATAATAATATTTTTTAATTAATATTATTAATATTATACCATTTAATATTAAAGTTATTTATTTTATTTTTGCTTTATTTCAGTAATCAAAAACTTTCATACCGCTGTTTTATATATATATATATATATATATATATATATACTTTTTAATTCAAGATTTTTTTAAAAGTCCTTTTTTTTCATGAAAATAAAAACAACATACATATTTGGAACAATGTGAGCTTGAATAAATAATGGCAGATTATTATTAATAATCAATAATAATTAATAATCAATTATATTAATATTAGTATTATTATTATTTAACTAACTCTAATTATATAAATATAGGCCCAAATGTCAAAGAATTACGGGGGTATTTTTGCTCCATATCTTGAATTTTGAGGAAATTCTAAATGTAATTTAATACACTAAAGCAAGTAGTGTATGCGAGCATGCTTTGGGTGTAGTTTTTGCACTGTACTCCATAATGTCAAATCTTGCAGACGAAATACGAGGATGAGTAAATGATGACATTTCGTGAATTATTTCTTCAGCGTGCTCCTCTGTTTACTTTGAGGCTCCTTTCTAATTAAACATAGCCCTTTTTGAATCCGTGTGTCCACAAATATAGATTTGTGATCCCAGGC
>VONZ01002113.1:0-68185 GCA_012976165.1 Labeo catla
GGTATCAACATCTAATTTACACCATCTTTTAGATCATCAAAATACGAATGAAAAGAATCCAAACATGACATAGGTGGGCTGTATGACTAGTCATCTATCATAATGCATGCAAGTTTTAAAGATTATTTGTTAAATGTAACAAATAACTGTATGTCTGATTGGTCCAGATGCTACATCATAAATGAATAAGGCTTAAGATAAAAAATATTAAGCCCTGGTTCCATAGTCAGTGCTTAGGTTAAGCCAGGACTAAACCATAGTTAAATTAAGATGTTTAAGCAGATTTTATAAAAATGCCTTTGAAGAAAGTATTAGAAGTGTGCATCTTTTATATTTTAAGATATGTCAGATCAAGACATTTTTAGTTCAGACAGTTCAAGCATGCATTTTAGTCTGGGACTAGTCTTAGGCCTTGTCTGTGAAACCGGTGGTATGTGCTCAACCTGTTGATCAAGACAAATCAGACACTGTGACACTTACTCACCCCTCTGAAAGAAGAGATTTTGTCTGTTAGTAGGCCTGTGCTGAATTTCCTATTAGAGACAGTTTGCTAAGGGTCCTCTGACAACCACCAATCACGTTTAGAGTTAAACCTCAAGAGAACAGCTTTAGTGACAAATCAGCCAAGATATTTTAAGTTGTCTATATGTACAGTATTATCAAGAGAATGTGACTGATTAACAGGACTCCTCCTCTGTTTTACATAGACGAAAGTCACAAAAGTTAAAGCTCCCAGCTGTCAAAGATACAGCATAGAAGAGAGGAAGAGATACAAGCACCAATAATCAATGACAACCACCCAAGCTTGAGGAGCTGTGTTTTTAATAAGCAAAGAAAGTGAGACATTGCAAAGGACATGTGAACAATAAAACACATTATTTCACAGAATTGTATTGAGCTTACAATATATATACAGTACTGTGCAAAAGTTTTAGGCCACTAGTATTTTCACCAGCTAAAAAATGGTTTAAAGTAAGTTATTTCTATCTTTTGCTGTAGTGTGTCAGTAGGAAATATCAGATTACATTTCCAAACATTTCATTTTGCCATTAATCGTAATAATCCAGTGAGGTTTTTGTTTGCACAAGGAGTCTGACAACAGCGAGTGCTCTGCACAGAGATCTGATCTCATCATCATCCAGTCTGTCTGGAATGACATGAAGAAACAGAACGAACTCAGACAGACTAAATCCAGAAGAACTGTGACAAAGTCTCCAGGATGCTTCAAGAAACCTACCTGCAAAGCTGCAGCACTGCTAAAAGTTTTAGGCACTTGTGTAAAAATGCTGTAAAATGAGGATGCTGTCATAAATAGATTTTCTTTATCAATTACCTTCTATTAACTAAATGAAATCAACATTTGGTGTGACCATTTTTTGCGTTTACAGCAGCTTTTGCCCTAAGTGCACTAGCGCAAAATTTTTCAGGTAGCTTTGGTGGTAGGTCTCTTGAAGCATCTTGGCGACGTTGCCACAGTTCTTCTGGATTTATTCTGTTTCAGTTCGTTCTGTGTCTTCATGTCATTCCAGAGACAGACTGGATGATGATGAGATTAGATCAGTGTGGAGCACTGGCTGTTGTCAGACTCCTTGTGCAAACAAAAATCTCACTAGATTATTACAATAAATGGTAAACAGAATATTTGGAAATGTAAACCGATATTTTTTACTGACACACTACAGCGAAAGATAGAAATAATTTACTTTAAACTATTTTTAAGCTGGTGAAAATACTAGTGGCCTAAAACTTTTGCACAGTACTGTATATATATATATATATATATATATATATACATACATACACTATATTGCCAAAAGTATTCGCTCACCTCCCTTGACTCGAATATGAATTTAAGTGGCATCCCATTCCTAATCCATAGGGTTCAATATGATGTCGGTCCACCCTTTACAGCTATAACGGCTTTAACTCTTCTAATAAGGCTGTCCACAAGGTTTAGGAGTGTGTTTATGGGAATTTGATGTATGGCTTGGATGCAGCTGCTCGGCCATGGAAACCCATTCCATGAAGTTCTCTGTGCAATGTTCTTGAGCTAATCTGAAGGCCACATGAAGATTGGAGGTCTGTAGCGATTGACTTTGCAGAAAGTTGGCGACCTCTTCGCACTGTGCGCCTCAGCATCCGCTGACCCCGCTCCGTCAGTTTACGTGGCCTACCACCTCGTGGCTGAGTTGCTGTCGTTCCCAAACGCTTCCACATTCTTATAATACGGCTGACAGTTGACTGTGGAATATTTAAGAGCGAGGAAATTTCACGACTGGACTTGTTGCACAGGTGGCATCCTATCACAGTTCCACGCTGGAATTCACTGAGCTCCTGAGAGTGACCCAATCTTTCTCAAATGTTTGTAAAAACAGTCTGCATGCCTAGGTGCTTAATTTTATACACCTGTGGCCATGGAAGTGATTGAAACACCTGATTCCGATTATTTGGATGGGTGAGTGAATACTTTTGGCAATATAGTGTATCTATATATATATATATCTATCTATATATATCTATATCTATATCTATATATATATATATATATAAGCAAACATATAAGGAAATTCAAACAACTTTACACATAATAAAAAAGTCCACCACCAGTGGGTCATTTAAAAAGAATTACATTTTTATAAACTGGCTTAAAAATAAAGAATCTGACGTCATAACAAAATTATAAACTCAATAAATGTTAGAAAAATAGTTTTTTTATTCTCCCAAATTTCTAAAGATGCAAAAGAAAAATTAGTCAATACAGTTTGATTACAAAAACTGCATGATCTGTAAAAATGCTCTTTTTTCCCCTCTCAAAAGAGATTTCAATATAAAATGTTAAAAGACATTGGTGGTTTGCAGCTAAAACATTCAGTATATGGAGCCACTTAAACTCTGTAAACCATTTAAAAGGTTTTTAAATGAAGGTTTTTAAAGCAGGTGTGGTTTGAGTTACACAGTTCCTCTCTGTTTCCCTGGATCCTCCTCCACATCATCATAGTCTGTTAGAGGAAAACAAAAGCAAATGAATGTATCAACACAGGTTTTAAAAAGTATAAGAATAAAAATAAATATTTGCCATCAAGTTAAATGAGCTATCATTAACACAGAAAATAAAAATATGGAGCTATTATAAAGACTAAATGAAAATTATTAAGTGTAAAGAAAAAAAACAGAAAGTGTCGAAAACATACCAAACATGTCACTTGTATGTTCTCTAACATTCACCACATCATCATACTCCTCCTGAACACCATCTGATATAAATGTGTTAATTACACAAACAAATAGTCAACAAACTTTATATGCCATTACAACTACAAGACAAACGAGAAATGAGCAAAGAAAAAAAAGTAATTTGAATCACCTGTTTTATCATTGGACAACTGTTTTACAATTACAACACCATCATAGTTTCTTGGTAAGTCATCTATAACAAAAAATAAAATGCATCTATTAATGTACAAAATCTTGTTTTTAAAACCAGCTGTGTATATTTTAAAATGCACATACTGTAACTAGTGTTAAAACCTGCACAAGAAAATGTAAGAAATAAACCTGTTGCATGATGTCTCAATCCCACAGTGATTACATCATCATAATTCTCTAGTAAGACTTGTTGCTCTTCTAAATGTGTTATAAGCAAAAGCAGAATAAACAAAAACTTATTTTATTATTCATAATTCCAGTATATTATTTAATTAAAGAAAATATTTTTTTCTGGGACCAAAAACTGTTTGGTTACCAACAACATTCTTCAGAATATTTTCTTTTGTGTTCAGCAGAAGAAAAAACTTAAGTAAATGACAGAATCTTCATTTTTGGGGTACTATCACTATAGTTATACAAGTTAAATCCTGTGATCAGTTAAAGTCACTGACCTGTTGGGCCTTTAGTGGTGGTGCCATCATTACAGTAGTCAGGTGTAACTACTACAGCAGATTTAGCTTTAAAAAAAGATATGTATAAGTTTTAATATCTGCTATAGGGCAACTTGGAAAGGTAATGTTTACATTAACATCTGCATCTCTATGTACAGATAACATTGCTATATGATAACATTGCTATATGATATGTGATGCTACAGTATATGATGATATATGAGCTCTCTAACCTGAAAGAAGCTTATTAGCATCTTCATACCCAGAATGCTGCTCTGTTGAAAGAAGACTTCCTGTTATGGAGGATTAGAACCATCAGACATGTTCACAAACAACAAATCAGCAAAACCCCCACTTCCTTTTGATCATTCAACACTAACCCTACATTAACGTATTCAATAATGATTCAATGTGATTTAATCCACTCATTCCCCTCAATCAAGTGATTATTCTGTTAATTTCCACAAATCTATGACATTTACTCACCCCTCTGAGTAAAGAGACTGTGTCTATTAGTGGGCTTGTGCTGAATCTCCTCATAAACGGCCTCAGTCGTCGTCCTGTGTCTCCTCTTAGAGAGAGCTGTGAGTGTAGACAGACAAACCTGCTGTCAGTTCACAACACATGATCACACACTGAATAAGACACAATATGACAGTCTCTGGATCTCTCCTACCTCTCCTCATCACTCTGTTCTGCTGAATCAGTATAAGCAGTGGCACTAAGAGCAGTAAGAGCACAACTACCAGTACAATCACAAGCACTGAGGTGACAGAGAGAGACACTGCTGGAGGAGTTTGTGAAGGAGAGACTGATGTTGAGCGCATTGGAGGAGAAACTGGAGGAGAAGCTGATGTTGTTGTGGCAGGAGCAGTGAATGCTGATGAATCTGATAAATCTGTCAAAATAGACAAAAACATTGAAGATCATGAATGTTCTGAATATACCAATGTTATACACTCCAAATGGTCTAAAAATAAATAACACTCCTCAGTGTTTTGCTGTGACCTGCACAGGTGAGTCCAGCGTGCTCTTTGTGGGAGCAGTCAGTGTGGTTTTTCAGGGAGAGAGGACAGTCCCACAGGTGAATCTCATTCCCTCTGCACTCAACTCTGTTCATCCACACAACACCTTCACCAGCACCAAAAGCAGAATTCCCATCAGCCCTCAGTGCTGCACCACAACCCAGCTGCCTGCAGACCACCTGAGCATCGCTGATGTCCCACTGATCATCACAGACTGAGCCCCACACAGCGTTATGATACACCTCCAACCTTCCAGAGCACCGGCCCTCCCCTCCACTCAGTCTGAGAGGAAGATGCTCTAAAACACACACACACACAACACAGACAAATACAGCAAAATTATTGTCAAACAGAGTACTGACAGAACAGTGGCACCTGTGTGTATGTTCTGGTACTGTATATATAGCTTAAAGTGACACAAATGTTATTAATGACTTGGGTACTAAAATGTAAACATGATGACTTAAAACCAAATGGCTTAAAAACACACACACACACACACACACACACACACACACATATACATGCAGGTTAGGTTTAGAGGTAGGGTTATTAAAGTAAGGAGATACAGTATAAAAACTATTACATCTATGGAGTATCCCCTTATATAGGCCAAATGAGAGACATTTTTGTCATTATAAGCAGCTTTGTGCACTTGTGTGCACAAATCTTCCATAACAGAATTACACACACACATTTCATATGGCTGTTATAATTTTTATGTTATTTAAATTAAAAAGAACTGACTTGAACACTGCCTTTGGAGTGGAGATGTGGAGCATGACAAATATTTTCGAAGAGACTCATTAATCTCCTGTTCTGTAATCACAAGTTATTTCAATATTACACACAATTCATGTATTTATAAGATTACTGTTGCATTTTTAGTGATGGAAATTGCATCAGATTTACCTGAGCAGGTAATTTTGGCCACTTCATCTTTTTTACAGTCATTCTGTCCCCATGGTGAAGATGGACACTGCCACAGACTTGAATCATGTGGTCGACATGTTACCTTATCCAGCCAGTTAGGAGCTGATTCCAGTCTTTGTACAGAACTGAAAACATTACCAGATCTTTCACAATTCAGCTCTTGACAGATCAGACTCACTGTGTTTTTGTCCATCTGGTTCCAGCACACATTACCCCAGGATCCATTGTAGAAAACCTCCACATTCCCTTCACAGCCTTCAGTTAACCTGATTTCTTTGAACTCTAGATGGAAAAGGAGAATCAACCCCAACTCTTATCCAGCCTGCCTGGTAATGTATAATGCACAGTGAATATTTAATCACATACATACAGTCATGTGAAAAAGTTCAGACACCCTATTGAATTTCAAGGTTTTCTGTATTAGGACATAATAGAAGATTATCTGGTCCTTGGCAGGTCTCAAAATTTGGAAAATAAATCCTCAGATAAACATCATTACATGACATATCACACTGTGTCATTATTTATGTAACAAAAATAAAGCCAAGATGGAAAAGCCATGTGTGACAAAGTTAGGACACCCTATAATTCAACTGCCTGTAGATCCACTTTTAGCAGCAATAACTTGAAGCATTCATTTTCTGTGTGACTTTATCAGTCTCTCACATCGTTCTGGAGGAATTTGGACCACTTTTCAACGTTGCTCCAGTTTATTGAGGTTTGTGGGCATTTGCTTATGCACAGCTCTCACCACAGCACTGGAGTCAGTATGAGCTCTGGACTTTGACTGGGCTATTGCAACACCTTGATTCTTCTTTTCAGCCATTCTGTTGTAGATTTGCTGGTGTGCTTGGGATCATTGTCCTGTTGCATGACCCAATTTTGACCCAACTTTAGAGGTCGGACAGATGCCCTTCGCATTTGACTCTAGAATACTTTGATATACAGAGGAGTTCATGGCCAACTCAGTGACTGTGAGGTGCCCATGTCCCGTGGCTACAAAACAAGCCCAAAATTATCAGCCCTCCTCCAGCATGCTTGTCTTTTGGTATGAGGTGTTTGTGCTGATATGCTCTTTAGGTTTTCACCAAACTTGGCGCTGTGGATTATGGCCAAACATCTCCGCTTCGGTCTCATCTGTTCAAAGGACATTATTCTAGAAGACTTGTGTTTTGTTCAGATGCAACTTTGCAGACCTAAACTGTGCTGCAATGTTTTTTTTTAGATAGAAGAGGCTTTCTTCTGCCAAGCCTTTCAAACATGCCATTTTTGTCCCATATTTTTCTAATGGTATTGTCATGAACTTTATCATTTAACATGTTAACTGAGGCCTGTAGAGTCTGAGGTGTAGTTCTTGGGTTGTCTGCCATTTCTCTGAGCTTTACACGGTCTGATCTTGGGGTGAATTTTCTGGAACGTCCACTCCTGGAAGGAGAGGTGTCTGTTTAAATGTCTTCCACTTGTGAATAAACTTCAAATTGTTTGGAAATGGCCATATTACTCTTCTCAGATTGATGGCAGCAACAATTGCTTCTCTAAGATGATTGCTGATTTATTACCTCCTTGGCATTGTGTTAACACACACCTGAAGGCTCCAGACCAGCAAACTGCCAAAGCGTATGCTTTTATAGAGGCACTCAGACTTGTTGATAATCAGTTAATCAAAGGAATTTGATTAGCAGTGCTTGACTGTTATTTACCCTCTTAATTCCAATGTTAACAATAAGGGTGTCCTAACTTTGTCACACATGGCTTTTCCATTTTGACTTTATTTTTGTTCAGTAAATAATGACACGGTGCAATTTGTCATGTGTTGCTGTTCATTTGAGGTTTTATTTTCAAAATTTTAAGACCAGCCAAGGACCAGTTTTTTTTAATGATGTCCTGATACGGAAAACCATGGAATTCAATAGGGTGTCCTAACTTTTTCACATGACTGTATGTTATTGAAAATTGTCTAAATTGTTTACCCCATACCTGAGCACACAACTCCTACATCCTCCTTGTGTTGACAGTCATGTTTTCCCCAGCCTAGAGAAGAGCAGCTCCACAGTGACGTCTCATTCCCCTCACACTCCACCTCATCCAGCCATATGGGTCCAGAGCCAGGTCCAAACCAGGCTGGTACATGTGGGTTACTGAGGGCCACTCCACACTGCAGCTGTCTGCACACCACATGGGCATCTTTAATATCCCAGGAGTCATCACACACTGTCCCCCATGAGCCGCTGTAAAAAACCTCCAGCCTCCCTGCACAGTCTTCCCCAGAACCCACCAGCCTGATGAACCCACGACCTGATATTCAGAGAAAGAAAAATACATTGTTGATCATGAACAACTGGAGAATCTGCCCAGATGTTTTTCTTCTCACCAAGGCAGGTGATTGACAGCTGTTGTGTGGAGCTGCAGTTGAGAGTTTGTGGAGAGCTGCAGTTCCCCAGATGAGCTTCACTCCCAGAGCACTGGAAGCCCGTCACACACTCATGACTGTGTTCAGGACTGGATGAAGAGGAGTCATAGAAGTTCAGCACAGAACCACAGCCCAGCTGTCTGCAGACCACGGAGGATTCAGTGAGACTCCAGGAGTCCAGCAGAACTCTCCTCCAGACCTGATGGATAAAAACTTCCACCTCCCCCTCACACTGTCTCTCTCCAGACAACCGCACCAGACCATCATGAAGAGCCAGGGAGGAACCTGAGTAAAAGATGTGGCTTTTTATTAAGATAAAGCACGGTAATTTATGTATTTAACATTTTGTCAAAAAAATTCACTCACTAGAGCAGATGACTCCAACATCTCCAATATGAGAATACTTAGCTCGACTCCATGAAGAGATGGAACATTCTGAAAGGTTTGTTTCATTCCCGTCACAATCAAACACATCAGCTCTGATTTCACCACCTCCCTCTCCAAACCAGTCTGATCCCACAACAGACACAGCAACACCACAATTCAGCTGTCTACAGAGGACACTGGCAGCTCTCATATCCCAGCATGCATCACACACTGTGCCCCATTCATTCAGGAACTGAAGCTCCACTCTTCCAGAACAAGAGTCTGAACTGTTTACAAGTCTGAGTGCTGTGTAACCTGGACAGAGAACAGCTTGGTTATTTATTTAATCCTTGTTACCTGAAGGAGGGAACGGAGATGTTACATCAACATACTGATATATGGGGTCTCACTTGGGAGCCCCAATCACCCCAGAATAGTACAAATAAAGGTAATAAACATTGCAAATGGAATTTAAATGTTCAGCCAGCAGAGCCAAGACCATGTCCTGCCATTCAGTGGAGTATTTTAAGATTGTGGAAGGAGAAATCTAACGTCTCCATTCCCTTACTCAGGGAACGAGGGTTACATACATAACCTAAACCAGGGGTGCCCAAACTCAGTGCTAAAGGGCCACTGTCCTGCAGAGTTTAGCTCCAACCCCAATTTGACACATCTGAACCAGCTAATCAAGCTCTTACTTGTCAAAGTCATACTAGAAACATCCTAGCAGGTGATTTGAGGCAAGTTGGAGCTAACCTCTGCAGGACACCGGCCCTCCAGGACCGAATTTGGGCACCTATTACCTAGACATTCCCTTTCAGTCAGACGTGTTCAATGTTATTTTGACATACTAAGGCACGGGGTCCCTATGGAAAGCGTCACAACCACTTGGGGTAGAATGGTCTCTGCTTGTGCAACAAATCTCAAAAATGAGCTAGAACAAGCCCATAGTCAAGATAGTTGAGAAAATGAATACCCACTTCCCTTAATGGGACAAGGACAGCCTCTGGAACTTTAGTAAAGACACAGGGAGACAGTGACAGCCTGAAGGGGAGGACCTTGCACTGGTTTGACCAACCTTTGAAGCAAACCAAAGAAAAAGGTCTGCTTTGAGACGATATGAAGGCGATATGAATATTAAAGTACGCATCCCTCTGGATTATTGCTGCAAACCAATCTTGGGGACGAACACACAATGTACTTCTGCATCGACATCTTGAAATTCCTTCATAGAAAATTTGGGTACTGCTAGCCATCGGGCCAACAGCTGAACAGAATGAAACAAAAGATCCTCCTTGGTGATGCAGTCACCACCTCCTGGGAAACAGCAGCTCTTTCCATCTTTGGGTCCCCTGTCTGAAGTCACTTTACTGTCCTCTTGGAGGGTTTAGCAATGACATGGGGGACGGGCTGCGTCACCTTTCTGCAGGTGGTCCAACGTTCCAGCTGAGGTGTTGGTTCTGGTCGCACCTGAGAAGGTGTAGAAGCCACAGGCGGACACCCTTGGTGACAAGCAAACTGGGGACTTCCTGGAGGCAGCACCCCCCATTGAGGTTAGTAAAGGTGGAGCAGGTTGTAAATTTACTTTGGGCAGTAAAAGCTAGGGGGGTGCAGTGGAGCCAATATCTGTATCTGTGTCTGTAAAAACCTCAAAATTATTTGTATCTATATTCAGATAAAACCGTAAGTGGATGGGCGGCTCTGTGCCATGCAGAGAGACCTGGCTGGGTAATGGCAGAGGGGACTCACAAGGAAGGTGAGTTACAGTCGCAGTGTAAACATAATCATGCGCTTGCATTGAGAACATGAACCATCCACAAACACTGTCTCAGCTAACTATAGCCCAGACATGTGAAACAGCATTTGTAAGCATCAGAAGGCTCAAGGCTCAAACATGGGCAACCACTCAGCACTGATGCAAAAATCTGAATGTGTGGATGCCCGTCACCATATTATATACCGTAATCCGTGTGTACGAGGGAGTGGCTAAGCATTCAAATTCCACTCACTAATGTTCACTGACCATTTTGTACTACTTAGAGGCAACTAGGGCTCTCAAGTGAAACCCCATTTGTCAGTATGATGACGTAATGTTGAACGTAACTGACTGAAAGGTAACAGAGAGTACTTAACCAGAGCATATCAGTCCCAATATGCTGTCACTGGTACAGTTGTGTTTGAGATAAGATGTTGGACAGACAGATATATGAGACTCATTTCCTTTGCACTGAATCTCTTGTGTCCACATCTGAGTGTTGCCTTTGCCAAAAGTAGCTGCTCCCAGCACCTGTACAGGAGCCCCACAGTCCAGCTCTCTACACACAACCTCTGCATCCTGCTGGTCAAAGGCAGTGTCACAAACTGGCATCCACATCTGATCATGAAGTATCTCTAACTTTCCAGCGCACAGGTGAGATCCATCAACAAGTCTAGAAAGTTTATGACCTGTTTATATTGATTCAAATAATAATAAATAAATAAATAAAATAGTACAAAGCACAACACATTAGATCTGAAAAGAATCTAAAAAAAGCATAGAGATGTGGTACAGTGGTCAAATAAAATGCAGTGCAGTGAAATGATTTGTTTTTTTGAATAGGGTGCCCCTCAACAATTATCAACAATAATGTGGTCAATGCATCTGAATTATAATTATTATGACTGTGTATACAAACCAGTAACAAATGGAAAGTACAAAAAAGTATGTAAAATAGAGTGGGGGAAACAAATAGCCTATATATATAGGCTATTTGTTTATTTTAATAGTAAAAGCATGGTTAATTTTTGTAAGGGAAGCCATAAAGTAGCCAGCTTTCACGTTTACAGTGTATTTCCTCAACTTATTTAGGCTAATAATATTAAACAAAAACAAAAAAAACAAAAAAAAAACAACAACAACAGCAAAAAAACTAAGAAATCATATGATTATATTAACATATGTTAAAATAAATAGAAATCACACCTTTCAGAGGATAAGCATGTCCCAGCCAGGTTCATAACGTAAGTTGTTTGTGTTTCATTAAACTTTTCCAATGTGGTCTGCAAGCATGTGTGGATTTGTTTGTGTTCTGAATATTTGCAGCGTGTTTCTTTAGTTGTTTGTGTTGTGACTATTTGCAGTGCGTTTCTGTTTTCGTAGCACGTTTGCAGCTGCATCACCAACTACGTGTTTAAATGACTTTTGCATTTGTTGGAAACACTACTGGTTAGGTTTAAGGCTGGGTTTGGTGTAGGTCAGGGGTGCTCAACCCAGTTCCTGGAGATCTACCTTCCTGCAGAGCTCAGCTCCAACCCTGATCAAAGACTCCTGAACCAACTATTTACGATCTGAAGGAGCATAATTAATAGACAGTTGTGTTTGATTAGAGTTGGAGCTAAACTCTGCAGGGAGGTCTCCAGGAACAGTGTTGGGTACCCCTGGTGTAGGGGATATTTCCAACACCATAGAGCAGTGGTTTTCAAACGGGTCTTGCAAGCACCTCCAACACTGCATATTTTGTGGGTCTCTCATATTTGACACACCCATTTCAGGTCTTGCTGTCTCTACTAATGAGCTGATCAGGTGTGATAGATGAAGGAGACACAGAAACGTTCAGTGTTGGGGGTGCTCGTAGGACTGGTTTGAAAACCACTGCCATAGAGCATTAACATTTAGCTACACGCCCCGGATATTTCAATTCTGAACAGCTGCAATCAACACGTTCTCACTCCCAACTCGTCACATAGTTATCGCCAGAAGAAGTGAGCCTTGGTTGTGAAATGCTATTGGCTCCTGGGTGTCTTGTGACTGATTGCGTCATGCTGTTGTGAAATGCCATTGGCTCTTTTGTGTCTCATGACCGACTGAGTCATGCTAAAGTTCGGGAGTATCTTTTTGAACGAGATATGAGTGCGTTAACAGAGTGGGATAATTTTCAGTGATTAAAACCTTCTGTTATTCGCATAAGGATATCATATGGCTTCAGAAGACTCGGAATGCAACAGGACTTGTTTGTAATGCTTTTATACTGCTTGTTTATGGTCAGTTTTTGCAATAAATACCTGTGACTGTGTTTATATTAGTCTGTTGTGTGTTTTATATTGTTCAGAAGTGGGTAGGTTTAGGGCAGGGGTGGGGTTAGCTGTTCCAATGAAAGTATAAATTTATATAAAATAATTTCTATTTTTACAAATGCATGCAAACCAATAAATCAAGACAAACAACTCATAAAAATGTGCCAAGGTCACATATTGAAAGTGTGTTTTAGCGCCACTCTCTGGACATTTCACTTTGAAACTGCCGCAAAACGTGCAAAACGGGCCGTCTGAGACAAATTTTAAATCCTCAAGGATTCCTATAATCCTAGGCTAAAATCTGTAGTCTTTGATCGCTGGTTTGACATGTTCACTGACAGCCGATTAATGGCTGTTGCGATCAAATTTTACCTCCGACGAAATGCTGGCAGTGTCAGAAGATTTGGAGCACAGTCCTGCAGTGTGACATGTCCTACGACGAAAGCTAAACTGTTTCCGTTTTTCAAGACATGCCATGATCAGAATTAATGCTAGAGTTTTCTTTTAACCACATAAACTTCGGCGCCCCCGTCCACCGCACACGGAAATCATATATGTTGCACCACTGTTTCCATTTGGGTATGCAGTCCTCCGCGTTTTTAACGCGTTTTGACTGTCGTGCAGTCTGACATTAACGACAATGTGATCCCACAGTGTGACATGATCATCATGTTCGTGCAGTCCGACAAGCAACAATCGTAAAGGACTATTACAAATCGCACAGTGTGAGCCTGGCTTAAGGTACGTTATTTCAGGATGGGACCACCCTGATGCAAAATGTGATTGGCTATAGAGAACTTGCTACGATTAATCAGTGAAATGTGGATATTATCTGATTGACTTGAGTAAACGGAAAGCCTTTCACAAATGAATGCCAGGCAAAGTTGTGTTTGTGGTATAAAAACATATTTTTGAGAATATGTTTTTTTATTTGCAAATCTAATTTTATTTATTTGTGAATTTATTTGTGAGTTTGTGAAAATTACGGATCTCTTTCTATTTATTTGTCAGTATGTTTATTTGTTTGTTAATCTCTTTACAGTCATCTGTGGATCATAATATATTTATTTGGAATTATGCAAAAATGCTATCTCCATATACATCGCCATCGACGTTTCGCAAAGGTTCACGCAATGTCCGCGTGATGCAATTTTTTGTCATCTTAATTTTGGTGATGGTGCAGTCAGTCCACGTTCAACAGTGTAGGTGCAAGGTGAATGTTGAGACAGAACGAGTAGGTGGTACTGCGCATGTGTCGAACTCGCACATCCATGCTCATCCACGCTCATCCGCGGTTGAGTATACTTTGTAAGGTGTGCGGACATGGCTGTGTGTGAGACGGAAGTGGAACGTTGAAAAAGAAGAATTAAGAGGGTTGAAGAAAATGGGGAAAAATAGTTTACCTGAGCAGATGACTGCAGCATCTTTTGTATGATCACAGTAATTTTTACCCCATCCTGATGACCTACAGTCCTTGAGGGTGGATTCAGATCCAGTACATAATGCTAAACTCATCCAGATTGGTCCTGATCCTTCACCAAAATGAGCATCACCCAGAGCATCTACAGGTGCTCCACAGTCCAGTTCTCTACACACCACTGCAGCATCAGCCAAATCCCAACCAGAATCACACACTGTTCCCCACTGACCTCTATGAAGAAGCTCCACTCTACCAGCACAAGGGCTTTTACCATTTACTAGTTTTACTTTTATTATGCCTAAAAGAGATTGACATACATATATAAAGAGTATAAAGTCCTCTGTGATGATGTTACAGTAAAATAAGAATCCAGAAAAAGAATATCAACTCTTTAAACTCTTACCAGCACAAACCAGCCCTTTATCATTTTCATGGGAGCAGTGGAGTTGGTGTGAGGATGTTGGACAGAGGTGAATCTGAGATTCATTTCCTCTACAGTGAATCTCTTGTGTCCAAATATGACCATCTCCTTTGCCAAATGCAGCTGCTCCCAGCACCTGTACAGGAGCCCCACAGTCCAGCTCTCTACACACAACCTCTGCATCCTGCTGGTCAAAGGCAGCATCACACACTGACATCCATGACTGATCATGAAGTATCTCTAACCTCCCAGAGCAGCAAGAACCTCCAACCAGCCTGACCTCTGAAACAACAAGAGGATATACATAATTATAATAATTTGTTATATTTATACAGCACTTTTCTGGGTACTCAGAGCGCTTTACATGGAAGGGGGGAATCTCCTCAACCACCACCAATGTGCAGCATCCACCTGGATGATGTGATGGCAGCCATATTACACCAGAACGCCCATCACACACCATCTTATTAGTGGAGAGGAGACAGAGTGATAAAGCAAATCAGTATATATGGGGATGGTTGAGGCAATGATAGTCAGAGGGCAATGGGCCAGGATGCTGAGGTTACACCTCTACTCTTTTTTTTTCAAAAGGCATCCTGGGATTTGTAATGACCACAGTCTCATCTGAAGGACCACAACCCACGCAGACCACAGGGTGAGCACCCCCTGCTGGCCTCACTAACACCTCTTCCAGCAGCAACCTAGTTTTTCCCAGGAAGTCTCCCATCCAAGTACAAACCAGGCTCAACCCTGCTTAGCTTCAGTGGACAACCAGTCTTGGGCTACAGGGTGATATGCCTAAAGCACCCTGTAGCATCTTTATTGCAGTGCTGCAGAAATATTTACTGTCAGTCTATTGATGCAAAGGGCATGGGAATTGATCATAATAAAACTCTCTATGGAGGATAGTGTTTAACATGAATTCAGTAAACTGACATTTGTAAGGAAAAAGCTGCTCATTGAATGAAACATTAAGTCATTGAAGCTGCCAGCACCCTGGCAGTGCTACTCTTCTGCACAGTGAACGTCAAAACTTTTTCTAATCTCCAAACCTCTTCTAAACCCCAAAAATAACTCACCATTACCTGTAACTCTAACATGTAATTTTTCAGTACACATCCACTTTTCAGTTAGTTAGTCAAAAAGATTAATGCACATAATGGACATAAGTTAGGTAAGAAAATGTTAATAATTTAGTCATTTCTGCTCATTTGAACCAAGTAATTTGAACAAGCATTAAAGAGTCTTTTTTTTTTTTTGAGTGTGTAAGCCCTCTTCATGGAGTGTAAGGACAGGGAGGAACAGAAAGGATGTGATCCATACTCAGAATGTGTGTTCTGCATTTAACCCATCCAAGTGCACACACACAGTAGTGTACACACACCCAGAGCAGTGGGCAGTCATATTGCTATCGCTGCGGCGCCAGGGGTTCGGTGCCGGGTTGAGAGAGCGCTAGTTATTCACTCCCCCAACCTGCCGGTTACACCTTTCGGTTACAAGCCTGACTTCCTAACCATTAGGCCACGGCTGCCCCTTTCTGAGTACTACATATACTGCTGTCACAGACTAGCATATAATTGAAAATAGTTTCTAAATTAATGAGGTAGGCATATAATCAGTAGTTTAATGTAATAATAGGGTTAGGTTTGAAGCAGCTCACCTGAGCAGATTACTGAAGCATCATTGGCATGATTACATTCAGACATTTTCATTTTTATTGTTCCACAGCTCGTTAGTGTTGACTCTGATCCAGTACATATTGTGCCTGTAAACCAGATTGGTCCTGATCCTGGTCCAAAATAAGCATCACCCAGAGCATCTACGGGTTTTCCACAGTCCAGTTCTCTACACACCACTGCAGCATCAGCCAAATCCCAACCAGAATCACACACTGTTCCCCACTGACCTCTATGATGAACCTCCACTCTACCAGCACAGCGACTGTGTCCACCAACCAGCCTCACACTGTCTGTTGATCAGAGAAAACATTACGTAGAGAGACGGTGATGATTGGTAAGAAAGAATTCCACAAGAAAAGCACACTTCCACACTTTTTCAAAGGGACCATGGCATGAGGAATCAACTTTTGCTTGATCTTTAGAAGCAAATAGCACTAGCACTATAAAAGTATACTGTAAGTTACAGAAGTTCTTATTAAAACCAAACTGCAAAAATGACTACTTCATCATCACAGGACTGCTTCCAGAAAAACACAAATATGCTTTCATTTAAAACTACTTTTACATTTTAGATCTGTATGTTTTGTCAATATTAAGTGTACTTTTGTCAAGTACATTAGCTTATAGATGACCTTAAAGATAATAGATAAGAACTAAAACAAAACAAACAAACAATAAACTTTACATTTAATATCATGGGGTCATTAAAATCTTCATTAGACTGACAGAAACCTGTAAGTAGCCTTATTGGTATACTAATTGAATACTGTTTTGTCCCTGTTTTGGTACAGTTAGGGAGTTGAGGGAATTTTATGTTGTTCATTTCTCTTTTCTTTTACATTTGAGGTAAGTTAGAGATGCTCCCAAAACTAGTTAGAGAATCGTTTTGTCTCTTATTTTAGGCCTTGCTGTCTCCTAAGCTATTGTTTCCTTATCTCCTTTTGTTAAACTTATTGTAACTAAAACAACTTTTCTCTTGCATACATAAACTGCTGTCCTCTCCTTCACTCTGGGACAGAGGATTGAAGGGTGTTCTTGCCTTTTTTAGGCTTTTCCCTTTGTTACTTCCTCTCCAAATCCCCTAGACAGGACAGGAACATAACATAAGGTGCACATATATGTGTTCCATTTGAATGGCCAGTGGCAGGTTAAAAAAATCCTCTGGTATAATAAATTAAGACAGTTTTATATTTTAAGTGGATCTCGTAATTTGATGTTAAAAAAATGCAGACCTGTGCACACAAGTTCAACACTCTTGTTACAAGAACAAGGGTTGTTACTGGATGAAAAAGGACAGAGGTGAATCTGAGATTCATTTCCTCTGCACTGAATCTCTTGTGTCCACATCCGAGTGTCTCTTTTGTCAAAAGCAGCTGCTCCCAGCACCTGTACAGGAGCCCCACAGTCCAGCTCTCTACACACAACCTCTGCATCCTGCTGGTCAAAGGCAGCGTCACACACTGACATCCACGTCTGATCATGAAGTATCTCTAACCTCCCAGAGCAGCGAGAACCTCCGACCAGACGTACACCTGGAATGAATGAACGAATGAATGAATGAATAAATAAATAAATAAAAACAAACAATGGACAGTAGGAAACTTTGATAAGTGTTGCATATCTAGATTGCATATCTAGGTTATTTCAGCATGCCTGAGCAAATTACTCCAATATCTTCATTATGATCACATTTTTCATGTTTGCCCCATCCTTCTGTGCTACAGTTCTTCAGTGTGGAGTCTGACTCAGAGCACATCAGTTTGCTCATCCAAATCAGTCCTGATCCAGGTCCAAAATAAGCATCACCCAGAGCATCTACAGGTTCTCCACAGTTCAGTTCTCTACACACCACTGCAGCATCAGCCAAATCCCAACCAAGATCACACACTGTTCCCCACTGACCTCGATGAAGAACCTCCACTCTACCAGCACAGCTATTGTGACCACCAACCAACCTCACATTCATGAGCCTGTGTGTGGGGAGATAAAGAAAAAGTGTGAGATTTCAAATGCTTTTTTGATAAAATGAAATAAAGTGGCTCTGTTCTGTTTACCAGTACACAGCAGTCCAACATTGTACCCATGGAAACAGTTGTATTTTTGTGATGTTGAACAGAGGTGAATCTGAGATTCATTTCCTCTACACTGAATCTCTTGTGTCCACATCTGAGCGTCTCCTTTGCCAAAAGCAGCTGCTCCCAGCACCTGTACAGGAGCCCCACAGTCCAGCTCTCTACACACAACCTCTGCATCCTGCTGGTCAAAGGCAGCGTCACACACTGACATCCACGTCTGATCATGAAGTATCTCTAACCTCCCAGAGCACTGAGAACCTCCTACCAGCCTGACACCTGAAAGAGAACAAAGATCTGTAGAAACATGGCTTAAAGGAAAAAAAAAAAAGCCATAATTTAAAATAATGGATATTCCATGTATTTATTAAATTGGTTTACTTCAAAAATTAAAAGAAATATAAAGAATTGTATTATATCCTTTGACATAGGAGTGACAGGAAGTCAAAACAAAACAAAACAAATGTTACAAATATAAGTGGACACACAAAGCATAAAACTGTACCAGTTTAATTTAGATTTTTGTCTTTTTACCATGGGCGGCGCTAGGGAGGGTCTAGCAGGTGCTCAAGCACCCCCAAGAAAAACCAAAGCACTCCCATTGCACCCCCATAAAAAATGAAATAAAATAAAAACATTTGACTCATTACACATGCATAACTACTGCAATACAATACAATCCCATTGATTTGCAGTCACACGTGATTTCAGCATTTTATTTTAAAAATGGATCGGTTCCTTGTGCCAAGGTCTGCCCCCGACTAAAGATTTTTCTTACTAAACCATCCTGTAATATAGGCATTTAGGCGTATATTAGCTATTCCGCGCTCAAGTGCACGCATAAAGTTCGCCGCAAAGCACCGGCTAAAGTACTGATTATGAATGCAAAATAAGAAATTTCAATTATCTATTAATAAACTAGTGCTTTCTCAGGCAGTGTCGGCTGCAAAGATGAAGTTGCCGAATGCCGGCGCCGACTCGCCATCTCCAGAGTGGACGTGCCTTTAATAGAGAAATGCACCTATACTGACTACATAATCAGAGAAGATTTTTTTTTTTTTAATTGGTTTTCAGGCTTTCTGCAGATTTATTTCTTATGTCTGTGAGCTGGTTCATTTTATGTGACGCGCTCCATTCATGCAGACTTAATGAGACGACAGAAAGCACATCCAAAAATGACTGGAGTAGGGGAGCGCGGGACACAACCTAACACTTTTTTTGAATTTCTCAATTTGTGTAAATCCGCGTGGGGTTCAGAGTATAATTTTTAATCCACGTTAATTTCACACGTGTCTTGTACAAATATGTGACTTTGTTTCATAATTACAGTGTATACGTTTTTCGTTATTTACCTCAAAAAAAAAAAAAAAAGGAAGTAAAAAAAATGACAACATCCCCCGTATGTGGGGTACATTGTAACATGCTAGGGGGACGTTGTAACATGACCATATGACAGCTTAAAATGTTATCTGGACGAATGAAAAAAATATACACGACAAGCTAAAATATTTTGTCAAAAAAATAAAATGATTAGCTTTTTCAAATAAAATAATGGCGTTTTTTAAGAATTAAAAATCTCATTTTTTAGGTTCACAGTGAACACATCGCAACCATGCGTGGGATGGCCCTGATCGCAAAACACAGCTATAAAATATAGTTCAAAACAATGTGCGCAAATAGATGAAACACATTTAGACATTCAAAAAACCACTCCTCTCCCTCCAAACACAGCTCTCATAGAACACGAGACACATAAACGTGTCTATGTAGCGATTTTATTATTCATATTAAATAATAATAATAATAATAATAATAATAATAATAATAACAACAACAACAACAACCTGTTTTTATCATATTTACTATTAATTGCCCAGCTCCCACTGTCATTGATCTAGCACCCCCTCAGCACCTGCCTTCTTCTTTTTCTAGCGCCGCCCCTGCCGTTTACGTTATTCAGTGCAAACATAAATTCATTTATATTTTTATATTAAAAAACAAAAATGAAAAAAGTACAATATATATGAATTTGGAAAGTAAATACACACAAAAATAGTTCTTTCTGGACTTGGAATCTGTTTCACATCTGTGTTTTTGCATGAAGGAAATTACTCCTAAGATAACTTTGTTTCTATAGATACTGTATCTGATTACTTCGAATAATAAAATTGCATCGCAGGGCACTGCATCGAACAATTGTAGCATTCATCCCAGTATGATTTATCCCAGTATAACAAAAGGAAAAATGTTAAGATATCAAATATTTCAAATAAAGATTACTGTTTTAACAAGTTCAAGATTAAGTTAGAGGATGATTCTCACAAAGCTATATTTTTTACAAGCTTTTTTGAGATAAAAAAATATATAAAATAAATAAAAAATTAACAGAACATGCTCACAAAACAATTATTTACCATACAGGCCTAAACTTCTGTAATTTTTTTTCTATTTGTATTTATTAATATTGCTGTTACTTACATTAATATAAGTGTTACTTACCACAATATATTTTTTTTATTACATACTGATGAGTTAACACATCTTCCATTAATAGTGGTGACTTATTAATGAAGAATTACCTATTATTTACACAGTAATCCCTTATTAGTTGTGCATTAATAATAATAATAATACTTAAAAAAAAAAACAACAACAGTATTCTAAGTGTTAGGGGGTTAAAGAAAAGAAAAGAGAACAATTTTATTGTTTACCTGAGCAGATGACTCCAACATCGTCATTATGATCACAGTACTGTTTACCCCATCCTATAGAGCCACAGTTCTTCAGTGTGGATTCTGATCCAGTACACATTGTATTACTCATCCAGATTGGTCCTGATCCTACTCCAAAATAAGCATCATATAGAGCATCTACAGGTTTTCCACAGTTCAGTTCTCTACACACCACTGCAGCTTCAGTCATATCCCAGTAACGGCCACACACTGTTCCCCACTGACCTCTATGATGAACCTCCACTCTACCAGCACAGCGACTGTGACCACCAACCAACCTCACATTCACACTCTCTGTATGTTTGGAATAGAAACAATGAGAGAGATGAGCAGAGAGACGAGAAGAAAGGTTATTTGACAAATATTTGCATTCAACCTATTGTTGTTCTTAATCAAATCGTTATTCTCCACATTTCACTGCAGTCAAATGTGCATAATAAATATAATAATAAGTATAAAATGTACATGAAACCAGTACAAAGAATATTATATCCTGACAGTCGTAAGATAATGTTGCTTCATCTCTTTTAGTTCTTACCATCTCTGATGAATTTTACAAGTGAGGACAAAACAATAAGTGTGTGAAACCTAGTCATCTCCTTTAGCTTTTCCAGCAGTTTGAATAATAACACAGTGCAAGCTTCTCTTCTGCTCCTTCACTGAAAAAAAGAGGGGTTGAGAGGACCCTTGTACTTCTAAGTAGAGAAAAAGTTAACTAACACCCTCCAATCAAATGTGCTTTTACCTTATTAGACAGAACAGAGGAAATCATCAAAGAATTTCGGTAACAAATCAGGGGAGGCATTTCTAATTTTCACCATATATATCAAAAGAATGTCAGCCCAGAAAAGAACTCCTCCTCCTGCATACTGAGACACTTCACAGAGTGTGTGCATGCACTTGTGCAAGAGGCAAAAAATAGTCACACATTATACAAGAGACTTCAAAGATTTCAGAGAGAGGAAGCACTCCAGGATATTTAAAGCATCAACACCTGCTAAGATACTGGCATTATTAACTGCTCACTGAAAACTTGTTACTATATGATTTCTCTTTTACAATAAATAAACAAAACAAAAGTTTAAAAATTGTGACACAACAAAGAACGCAACTCTTTCTATAGCATAACAGGGAGACAAGTAATCATGTTCCGTGTTCTCAGTTTGTAGGTTTGACTGCAATCATTAAAAATAAAATACATTACAGTAATACAGCTTTTGACAATAAATGTTTTATGGAATAAACAAGGTGAAAGACCATACTCCTTTATTTCAGGAGTTAATTTCCCTCATACATACAGTATAATTTATTAAATGCTTATTCAGTGTTTTTAAGTGGATATGCAGTATGTTGTATAATTGTGTATAAATATATACATTTTGCATAAAGACTTTACACTTGCTTAAATACATATACATTTTGATAAATTCAGTCTAAATACAAATATTTATTCAGTGAGGTGTGAACTTGACACTTAGGCTAACTTAAATATCAAATTTTCTTTAAACATAGCCTAAAAAACTCATAAATATCCACTCAAAAAGTCAGTATTTTTTTTTTAGCTTTTAGTACATAAACTTAAAAAAAAGGAAGGAACACACCACTTTTTTTCGTCCACTGCAGAAAAATTAAGCCAAAATGTCCCAGAAATGGCCACTGTAATTCTATGCTGATGATGCGATATGAAGCCATAGCCTGCACAGTAGTGATTGTAAAGTGGAGCCACAGTATCAAGGTCCCACCAAAATTGCCAAAGACTCAATCACAAGTACACAATCATGAAACACAACCTGTTTTTATAGTATCAATAACTAACTAAAACCAAATGTATTATACATGTATTATATTATACTATGTAAAATGACAGAAACCATCTTTGAGAAAAAAAATATTTGAAGTGTAATTTGATTTTTTTGTTTGGCTCATGGGGCAAGGGTTTTGTAATACTGCAGTCAGCCACCAGGGTCAAAATGTTTTGGTATCACTATACATTTGGTCCATATTGGCCCTGTCCCAAATGACACACTTCATGTGGACTTGCTTCTTGTGGACTTACAATGGCCGCCGTGTATCCGTTACGTCCATGAGACCGTAGGGTGTTCCTTTCGTCATTTTAACTTTTAGAAGGATGTTCGCGAGCACTCGCTGTGTGGCTGCGATGCACCTTCTTCTTCTACCCAACAGTCAAAAAAATGTGTGGACACTTGTATAACATCACTCAATACTTACACTGTTGCTTATATTGTTTTAATTCCTAAATAATCCATAAATTAATAAAACTTAGGGGGAAAAGTAAACAAGCCCCCAATTTATTTCTTCATTTGTTTTAACAGGGTATTGACTCCAAATTCAAGTGAGGGACAGAGCACAGATTCAGTGTGTATCACATGTGTATTTTTGTTTGTTTATTTGTTTGTTTTTATGACATTTTTATTTAAAATGTGAATGTTAATGAAAACAAAAACAAAAACAAAAAAAGAAGCAATTATACAAAGCAATTGATTAAAAAAAAAGGTAGTGAATTAATCAATAAAAACATGATGCTGCTAGAAGCTGTAAAATTGTGATTTCATTAACCAAATCAGTGGGTGTGGCCACTACATAGAGTCCCACCCTCAATTTGTGACTCCTCCCCCCACATCATCATAGTCTGTTATGAAAAAAAAAGCAAATATGTCATCTCAAATGTGGTGCTTAATATTTAAAACTCCATCATGATAATAAAAACAACTTTAAATAATAAATTATTATTATACATTTATTATTTTATTTAAATTCTTATTTTCTTTTTTTTTTTTAATTAAATTCTTAAAAAAGGAGACAAAAACGTACCCAACAGGTTTCTCTCATCTTCACTGCTATTCTTCACATCATCATACTCTCCCTGATCTCCCTCTGATTCACCTGTGAAATAAAACCTCACATTGTAATGTGTAACACACTGTCATTGGCCTCTTTCTCTTCATGACTGCCTGAGACCATTAGATTAAACCTGATAAAGCCATGATGATTCATTAATGGTAACCCTGCATGTTAAATATATCACAAAAACAAGCTGGTTCTGTGTGACTCACCTGTTACACCTTGAGAGGCCTGTCTATTAATGATGACGTCATCATTATTCTCTGGTGTATCCACTATATAGAAACAGACATACAGTCAGAACAAATGTAGCATTTTCTTAGTTGTGAGAATTACTTTAAAGCGACTGTGTTAGATAATGCACAAAAAAAAAACATTAATAAATGAAGCCTCTTTTAATACCACAGTTCTGTCCGCTGGTGATGACATCATCATAGTTTCCAGGTGTGTCTTCTACAAATTTAACATGAGTCAGATACAATTACACTCAAAACAAACTATATACACAGTATATATTTCAATAAATTCACAGAGTAACATATATAGGATTGCAACTATTGTACAGAACTGCACCTGTCTCACGATCTAAATCAGTGATGACATCCTCATAGTATTCCCGTGTGATTTCATTCACCCTCTCTTCAACATCAAAACAAAATAGAATATACTGTTAGATCAGTGAAAGGGTTTAGAGACACACACACATATATAAACATGCACCTGCAGCTCTGTGGTTTTCTGTAAGAAATTCTGTGGTTTGAAGCAGGAGGTTAAACAGGACTAATTATAGATTAACATTAACCATGTCACAGATTGTCTTATCTTATTTATCACAACACTTCAGAATAATCACTCGTGCCTCACCTCTCTGAGTGAAGAGACTGTGTCTATTACTAGGCCTGTGCTGAATCTCCTCATAAACGGCCTGATTTGCCATCCTGCGTCTCCTCTTAGAGAGAGCTGTGATTGTAGACAGACAAACCTGCTGTCAGTTCACAACACATGACTAATCACACACTGAATAAGACACAATATGACAGTCTCTGGATCTCTCCTACCTCTCCTCATCACTCTGTTCTGCTGAATCAGTATAAACAGTGGCACTAAGAGCAGTAAGAGCACAACTACCAGTACAATCACAAGCACTGGGGGGACGGAGAGAGACGCTGCTGGAGGAGTTTGTGGAGGAGAGACTAATATTGAGCGCACTGGACGAGAAACTGGAGGAGAAGCTGATGTTGCTGTGGCAGGAGTAGTGGACAGTGATAAATCTGTCAAACAAACAAAAACATTTAAAATCATGATTATAATAAAATGATCTAAAATAAATATAATTTGTCAATATTTTACTGTGACCTGCACAGGTGAGTCCAGCGTGCTGACTGCGTGAGCAGTCAGTGTGGTTTTTCAGGGAGAGAGGACAGTCCCACAGGTGAATCTCATTCCCTCTGCACTCGACCTTGCACATCCACACAACACCTTCACCAGCACCAAAAACTGAATTCCCATCAGCCCTCAGTGCTGCTCCACAACCCAGCTGCCTGCAGACCACCTGAGCATCACTGATGTCCCACTGATCATCACAGACTGAGCCCCACACAGCGTTATGATACACCTCCAGCCTCCCAGAGCACCGGCCCTCCCCTCCACTCAGTCTGAGAGGAACATGATCTGAAACACACACATCAACCGGCACTGACCAGCTTCAACATATACAACAAAAAAACCTATAAAGAAGGAAGTTAGAGGTCTTTAAAGCTGTTATTAATTAAAATTAAAGTGGGAAATAAATAATACAGTATTTAACTGCACATATACTAAATATGCTATAATCAGTTTGAGCAACACCTCCAATTTTTCTGACCTCCAATTTTACACTGCCTGCACCTGGTTTATTCTTAGAAGTTTGTCACAGAAATGAGTCCGATTACTCATTACCAATATTTTCAAAGATGTGTCAACTAGACAGTGAAAGGTAATAAATATTTCAACCAGTCTGTTGTAAAATAAACTTACTTGAACACTGTCTCTGGTGAGATGATGTTGAACATGTCAGACGACTCCGCAGAGACTCGTGACTTTCCTCCTCTTAGATTATAATATAATCAGTTTCATAAATAATTTAAAACAATTAATTCTTTCAGAATTTACTTAATACATTTCTTTAAAAAACGACCTTTATATTTATAGAAATATCAATGAATTTAAATAGTTTAAAATCTTACCTGAGCAGGTGATCTTGGCCACCTCATTATCACAGTTATTCTGACCCCAGGGTGAAGATGGACACTGCCATAAAGTGGAGTCATGTCGTCGACATTTTAAAAAATCCAGCCAATTATGAGGCTTTAGTCCCAAAAAATTTTCGGGTTCACTGCCAGATCTTCCACAGTTCAGCTCTTGACAGATCAGACTCGCTGTGTCTCTGTCCATCATGTTGTAACATAAATTTCCCCATGATCCATTGTAGAAAACCTCCACATTCCCTTCACAGCCCTCAGTTAACCTGATCTCTTTAAACTCTGGATGGAAAATAATTAATAATTAATAATAAAATAATTTAAAATAATTAATTTTAAAAATAACAGTTTTTTATAATTTTGTTGACTGATTACCTGAACACACGACTCCTACATCCTCCTTGTGTTGACAGTCATGTTTTCCCCAGCCTGAAGAAGAGCAGCTCCACAGGGACGTCTCATTCCCCTCACACTCCACCTCATCCAGCCATATGGGTCCAGAACCAGGACCAAACCAGGCTGGTACCTGCTGGTTACTGAGGGCCACTCCACACTGCAGCTGTCTGCACACCACATGGGCATCTTTAATATCCCAGGAGTCATCACACACTGTCCCCCATGAGCCGCTGTGAAAAACCTCCAGCCTCCCTGCACAGTCTCCCCCAGAACCCACCAGCCTGATGGACCCACGACCTGATATTCAGAGAAAGAAAAACACATTATTGATCACTAACAACGAAAAAATATCTGCAAAGATATTGTTGTTCTCACCAAGGCAGGTGATTGACAGCTGTTGTGTGGAGCTGCAGTTGAGAGTTTGTGGAGAGCTGCAGTTCCCCAGATGAGCTTCACTCCCAGAACACTGGAAGCCCGTCACACACTCATGACTGTGTTCAGGACTGGATGAAGAGGAGCCGTAGAAGTTCAGCACAGAGCCACAGCCCAGCTGTCTGCAGACCACAGAGGATTCAGTGAGACTCCAGGAGTCCAGCAGAACTCTCCTCCAGACCTGATGGATGAAAACTTCCACCTCCCCCTCACACTGTCTCTCTCCAGACAACCGCACCAGACCATCATGAAGAGCCAGAGAGGAATCTGAGGAGAAGATCTGATGCTTTACTCCAATGGTAGAACAAAGTATTGTAGATAAGCATAATTAAATGGCTAATATATAAGGCTATAGAATTTTTTTCACTATTAGCATAATGTCTCTCTTGATTAAATAAATTTACCAGAGCAGATGACTCCAACATCTCGTCTATGAGAACATTCAGCTCGACTCCATGAAGAGATGGAACATTCTGAGAGTTTTGTTTCATTTCCGTCACAATCAAACACATCAGCCCAGATTTCACCACTTCCCTCTCCAAACCAGTCTGATCCCACAACAGACACAGCAATCCCACAATTCAGCTGTCTACAGAGGACACTGGCAGCTCTCATATACCAGCATGCATCACACACTGTGCCCCATTTACTGAGGAACTGAAGCTCCACTCTTCCAGAACAAGAGTCT
Source organism: Labeo catla (assembly GCA_012976165.1). Lineage (NCBI taxonomy): Eukaryota > Metazoa > Chordata > Actinopteri > Cypriniformes > Cyprinidae > Labeo > Labeo catla. Next base: position 27,608 of record VONZ01002113.1, read on the forward strand.
GAACTGTTTGCCAGTTTAATATCTGCATAACCTAGAAAAAGAACAGTGAGGTTATCCTAACAAGGTAATCCAGCTCACACAGAAGAAATAATACTTCATTAAGGACAAATGAGAAGAAACTAAATATTGATACTTAACCAGAACAGATCACTCCCACAGTGTTGTCACCAGTGCAGTTGTGTTTGTATGATGATGATATTGAACAGAATGAAATCTGAGACTCATTTCCTCTGCACTGAATCTCTTGTGTCCACATCTGAGCGTCTCCTTTGCCAAAAGCAGCTGCTCCCAGCACCTGTACAGGAGCCCCACAGTCCAGCTCTCTACACACGACCTCTGCATCCTGCTGGTCAAAGGCAGCGTCACACACTGACATCCACGTCTGATTATGAAATATCTCTAACCTCCCAGAGCACAGGTGAGATCCATTAACCAGTCGAGAAGGTGTATGACCTGTTTATTTTATATAAATGACAGTACACAAAATCAAATGCTATTTGAAAGTAAATAAAATGAATAATACCATAAATACCACAACAATTAAATTTCTTATATATGAATAATAATAATAATAATTGCGGACTCAGTTAAAGTGTATTATGACGTGAACTATTAAGTTATTATTGAAGAGGAAGAAAAGAGAAAGAAAAGAAGAAGAGCGCTAAATAATGCCAAAATCAAATCAAAGACGAGGCGAGCTGTTGAATACTGCGCCAGAAAACCAAATCTGCCTGGAGGGAAAGGGCGCTGGTAGCGCCGAAAATACTTCAGAAATATTGAAGGAACTTAAATTATTTCGAACTGAAACGGCTGAAAATTTTGGTGTGCTGAGGAAGGAGGTGAGCGACATAAAATTGAATTTTGATGAATTAAAAATAAGGGTGAATGAAGCCGAACAGAGGATTGCGGACAATGAGGATCGTAACATGGATTTGACTAAGGTGCTGTTCCAGCTGATGTGCAAACAAAAGCACCTTGAGGAGAAGTGTGAGGGTCTGGAAAGCCGTTCACGGAGAAATAATTTAAGAATTTACTCTGTACCGGAAAAAATCGAAGGAAGTAATATGGTTGAGTTTATAGAAAAGCTTATTCGTGAGCAACTTAATATCCGGGAAGAGATTCACATTGAAAGGGCGCATCGCGCCGCAGCAACAGGTGTCTCCATTGGTCGTGCTACGGATATCACCAGATCAATCATTGTTTGTTTCCGTAGTTTCAAGGAGAAACAACGAGTGTTACATGCTGCATGGTCTCTAAAGGACATTCGGATCAAGGACCAACGTATATACTTTGATGAGGATTACACCACCGATGTTTTTAAGGAGCGTGCGAAATATAGGAACGTAAGGAAACAACTCCAAGAGCGAAAAATCAAGTCTCGCATTCTCTACCCTGCAAAACTTATGTTGTTTTTGCAGGATGGAAAGACTAAGATTTTTGAAAACCCACGAAAAGCAGCTGAGGGTTTAATGGACTTTGGGGTAACGATGGAAGTTTCAAGAAAAGAGTCGGATTGGGACTCAGCCTTGCGGGCTGTAGGATGGCAGTCCACCCGCAGTAGGAGCAAATATGCTCCTGCAGGGGAAATAACAGCTAGTGTTGAATCTCTTCGACTTTCCTTGGACAGTTATGTAAATGAAAAGTCACATGACGGATAAGGTATGTGGAGATTACAATGTGGCAAGCACTAATTTATATCATTGAGTGTAATGTCCACAATGTGTGAACACATTTCTATACAAGTTGAAAATTCAGAAGGATGTGTTCATGACTATGATGAACTGGAGTTAATTTTTTTTCCGAATATAAAAGATACATGCAAGTATTATACAGACGCAGAATTTACTAGCAATATAGAAACGGCTGGTTCTTTTTCTCTTATTCATTTGAATTGTAGAAGCCTTTATTCAAATTTTAGTAAAATACATGATTATTTAAATACTTTACAAAATAAATTTACTGTTATAGCGTTGTCTGAGACTTGGTTAACGGATGAGAAAGGTGTGGAATTTCATTTTGAAGGTTATGAATTGTTTTATGTTAATCGGATTTATAAGAGAGGAGGGGGGGTTGCTCTATATGTTAGTAGTGATCTGAAATGTAAAATAATTGAGTGTATGACTACTGCAATGGATTGAAATGAAGAAACAGAGGAATATTTTTGTCACATGTATATATAGAACCCCAGGGTCTAGTATTACTGTATTTAATAATAAGTTGGAGCAATTATTAGTTGGGATGAATGAAAATAAAGTGTCTGTAATCTGCGGGGACCTCAATATAAATCTTTTGAATGTGTCTAACCATACAAGTAGTTTAGATTTTTTAGATTTAATGTATAGTAGAGGCTTTTATCCTACCATTACTAGGCCTAGTCGAATAACCTCCAGTTGTGCTACATTAATTGATAACATTTTTGTAAATAAATTTGAAAAAACGGTTAAAAGTGGTCTTTTGATAAATGATACAACGGATCATTTTCCAATATTTGTAACTTATTTTTGTGAAATAAAAACTAACAAAGAAAAGTTTAGTAAAGTTATTAGGTTAAGAACTGAGGAAACACTAAATGGATTTAGGGATGATCTTATGAAAGAACAGTGGAATAATGTTTGTAATACGAAAAATGTAAATAAGGCTTATGAATTATTTCTTAAAAAGTATTTATGGTTATATAATAAAAATTGTCCAATAAAAATATTGAATGATAAAGTAAGAAATAATAATAAACCTTGGTTGACAAAGGGTATATTGAAATCTTGTAAAAAGAAGAATAAGCTGTATCGGGATTTTGTAAAATATCGGACAGAAAATGCAGAAAAAAAATATAAAGCTTATAAAAATAAGTTAACTACTATAATGAGATGTGCAAAGAAAGATTATTATACAAATGTGTTGATGGAAAATAAAAGTCAAAAAGAAAATAAAATCAAAAGAATGTGGAATGTTTTGAGGGAGGTTATGGGCAGTAAAATTAATTATAGTCAGCCATTATATTTAATGAATGAACAGAATGTTGAGATAAGTGGTGAAAAAATGGCTGATGAATTTAATTCATTTTTTGTTAATGTTGGTCCGAATCTTGCTAAAACTATACCATTTTATACTGAAAATAAAAGTTGGACAGGTGAAAGTAGAGTTATGCAATCTTTTTTTTTGGATGAAGTTAGTGAGAGTGAAATTATTTCTACTGTCTCTAAATTAAAAAGTAAATGTTCATGTGATAGTGATGGTTTAGATATGTATATTGTCAAAGAAACTATATGTTGTATTATTAGACCGTTAAAATATATAATTAACTTGTCTTTTAATACAGGTTCTTTTCCAGAAAAAATGAAAGTGGCCAGAATTATTCCCCTTTTTAAATCTGGCGATAGGCATAGTCTCACAAATTATAGGCCTTTATCTTTGCTTTCTCAATTTTCAAAAATTTTGGAGAAGCTTTTCGTTAAAAAATTTGATGGTTTTCTTGAAAAATATTCTTTGATACACGATAATCAATTTGGGTTTAGAAGCACCCGTTCAACAGCTATGGCTTTGATGAAAATCACAGAGGACATTATTACAGAATTGGAGCATAAAAATTATACAGTTGGAGTTTTTATTGATCTTAAAAAGGCTTTTGATACTCTTGATCATGGTATATTGATATCTAAATTACAGACATATGGAATTAGAGGTGTAGTATTAAACTGGATTACTAGTTATTTAGAAAATAGACAACAATATGTAGAGTATATGGGATATGAATCTAAGTTGGAAACAATGCAGTGTGGAGTCCCCCAAGGCTCTGTGCTGGGGCCTAAGTTATTTATTTTATATATCAATGATCTCTGTGATGAATCGAAGATTTTACGTTTTGTTCTTTTTGCAGATGATACAAATTTTTTTGTATCGGGGAAGAACTTAAAAATATTACTTAAAACTACTGAACAGGAATTGATTGTACTTCAGAAATGGTTTAATAAAAATAAATTATCGTTAAATTTAAGTAAAACAAAATTAATGTTGTTTACAAATCAAAAATGCCCTGATAATGTTTGTTTGACTTTAAATGGAATAATTATTGAGAGAGTGTCAGAATTTAAGTTTTTAGGAGTATTCATTGATGAAAAATTTAAATGGAAGTCACACATAGCTTATGTAAGAAATAAAATTTGTAAAAATATTGCTGTTTTGAGTAAAGTAAAGTTTATGTTAAATTATAAGGCAATGAGAATCCTATATTGTTCGTTTATTTTGCCATATTTGATGTATTGTTTGGAGGTATGGGGTAATTCATATTTTACTAATTTAATGCCCTTATTTATTTTGCAAAAAAGGGCCATAAGAATAATTAATAGAGTTGCTCCAAGAGAACATACCACAAGATTGTTTTTGAGGTCAGGACTACTCAAATTGAGGGATTTGGTCTCTTTGCAAACTTTATTAGTAGTTTATAAAGCAAAACATTGTATGTTACCGGGTGGATTGCAAACCCTTTTTACTGTGAATAGTGAGACAAGTAGAAGAAATAATGATTTTAAACAACCTTTTGCTGGAAATACTCTCAAACAAATGTGTGTCTCAGTTTCTGGTGTGAAAAGATGGAATTTATTGGAAAATGATCTAAAATGTTGTTCAGATATTTTTCGATTTAAATATAAGTATAAACAGAAGATACTTCAGTTGTATAGAGATGAGGGTTAATGTTGTTTTTGCTGTTGTTTTTCTTTTCTTTTTATCTTTTTTCTTTGTTGTCAGAATTATTATTATTGTAAAATTGTTGTTTTTGTTTGTTTAACGTTGTGTAAGTTAATTAATAATATTGGAAGGATTTTTCCTTTTCTCTTCATGTCTGTGAGGTCATCTAATTTAATTTGTAAATTTTATAATACTAGAATGGGGTAGGAGTTTATAAGATTTTTTTCTTCATCCTACTCCTGTTCTTTTTGTCATGGATTGTATTTTTGGTTGTGTTGTTGGATTGTTGTGGTATTTTGTGTTGTATTACCATGAAAAGAGAATAAATAAATGAAATGAAATGAAATATATTATATTATTGAGTTTAATATGCATACATACAGTTTTCCAAAAACCCAATCATTAAGTCACCAATCCATAATAAATTTGTGGGCAACAAGTTAAATGATTTACCTGAGCAGATGACACTGGCGTCACGATTGTGAGTACAGGCATGCATGCTCCATCCTGCTGAGCCACAGTTCTTTAGAGTAGACTCTGATCCAGCACAAAATACACCACCTATCCAGATTGGTCCTGGTCCTTGTCCAAAATGAGCATCACCCAGAGCATCTACAGGTTCTCCACAGTCCAGTTCTCTACACACCACTGCAGCATCAGCCATATCCCAAAAACCATCACACACTGTTCCCCACTGACCTCTATGAAGAACCTCCACTCTACCAGAACCTCACATTTTTTTATCTACGTGACAGAAAAATGCAGAGAAAGACTATAAGGTTATTTAAATACAAAGTTATGTCATGAAACTCTAGATGGCACAGACTGCAAGCAGTTTAAAAATCATGCTTCTGTCTTTTATTTATCACTGCTAATGGCTTCACTAAACAAATAAGTGGATAAATGGTTACGTCAGTGACAATAATGACTTTATGTTATCTGTCCCCAGGTGGTTCCTGGGGTTTTTTGTTATCTGTATCAGCTTGCAAGGTACATCTGTTTGTTAACACATAGTGCACATCCTAACTAGAGTTAAGCCATTTGGTGTGGTAGCCCAGTCGCACACAGATAGTTAAACATACATTTCTCATGGTTCTTTGGACATATGTCTTGGCAGTAGAACAGCTTAAGGGGTGTTTGGTCACATCCCATCCCTTTACATTCATTCCATGTGTGTGGACACAGACATGTCTGCTGATGCAGAAGCTTGTTTTCTTACACTTAGCAGCTATTATTCTCTATTTATTGTTCAATTTCATGTATACATACAATTTCACATATGCAGCAGTATATCCTAAATGCTCACAGCAGCTTGTCTGTGGGTGTATTGGCAGTAAGTCTTTGCCCTAGCCCTCCCACAGCCTCAGTGTAACAGATCTGTTCCGCCAAGACCAAAACTCTTAACTCTGAATTCTTACCAGCACACAGTAGCCCCTGGTAATTATCACGAGAACAGTTGTGTTTGTGCAGTGGAGATGTTTGACAGAGGTGAATCTGAGATTCATTTCCTCTGCACTGAATCTCTTGTGTCCACATCTGAGTGTCTCCTTTGTCAAAAGCAGCTGCTCCCAGCACCTGTACAGGAGCCCCACAGTCCAGCTCTCTACACACAACCTCTGCATCCTGCTGGTCAAAGGCAGCGTCACATACTGACATCCACGTCTGATTATGAAGTATCTCTAACCTCCCAGAGCAATTGGTGTTTCCAGCAAGCTTGACATCTAAAGTAATATGAGAAAAAAAAATTAAAAACAAATGTGACAATGTTTTCATAAACTTTGTTATTTCAATGTGTAAACCTTGTCATTATTGTTCAGCCACAAAGCACCATTTCTTATTAAGAAAACAATCAGGGTAAAATAATCAAATGGTTAATGAAGAGTTCATTTAAAGGATTAGTACACCACCACCAGCAGCACCACCACCATTAAATGAATGAATAAAGAAAAACAGAAAGACAGAAAGAAAGAAAGAAAGAAAGAAAGAAAGAAAGAACAAAAAATGTCATAATTTACACACTCTCATGTCAATGCAAACTTGAGCTGTGCTATACTGGACGGGATTTTGTTGACAATAAGTAGACAGTGATATGCATCATTCAAAAATGTGTTTGTTAAAGTCTTATATTGTATTTACAGTATAAGCATGTTCTTGTTCTTGCTCATTTTAAATTGATTTACAGGGGAATTTTGTCTTTACAAGTGCACTGTTTCTAACCTTATTAAATGTTATCTTTTATAGCAAATTCTTGGCACTCTTGATCATGTGATGATATTGCATACATATATAACACATCATATTATTTAATAAAATATTACTGTTGATTAATAAAATGTTCAAAAGAACAGCATTTATTTGAAATATTAACACTCTAATAATAATATAAATGACATTACTGTCACATTTGATCAATTTAATGCGTCCTTTGCTGAATAAAAATACATTTCCTTTGTTTTTAAATCTTTCCTTCCTAAAGAGTTAAAAGACTTTTAAATAATCCAGTATCATGATTTCCACAAAATATTTAGCAGCACAGCTGTTTACAATACTGATATTCATGTGACACTGAAGACTTATATTGTAATATTTCTGTAATATTGCTGTTTACGTCATTTTTCATCAGACAAATGCAGCCTTATTAGCATGAGACTTGAAAAAAAAAATAAATAAAAAAAACATTACAAAATCTCAGTGTCAGCTGGCATGTGGTAGTTAAAATGATAGTTTTAAAAACAATGTATATTGTACACCCATAATCCAAATTCATATGAAGAGAATGTATAATTAAGCAATATTCAGGCACTTTCTTCAATGTAAGTGAAATAAGAAAAGAAAAACAAAAGTTTGGGGAAGGTACCTGAGCAGATGACTCCTGCATCCTTAGTATGATCACAGTTATAAAAACTAAATTTTAATGATGCACAAATCTTCAGTGAAAATTCTGATCCAGTACAAAACATGAGATTATCCCAGACTGGTCCTGATCCTTGTCCAAAGTGAGCACCACCCAGAGCATCTACAGGTTCTCCACAGTCCAGTTCTCTACACACCACTGCAGCATCAGCCAAATCCCAGAAATCACCACACACTGTTCCCCACTGACCTCTATGAAGAACCTCCACTCTACCAGCACAGGGACTGTTACCACCGACTAACCTCACATGCATTGCCTCTGAGAGAGGGTAATAGAGAGAGAGAAGAGAGAGAGAGAGAGAGGGAGGGAGAGCACATTTGTTATAGTTAAAATAATAGACCACTGTGTTGTGTACATATGTGTGTGTGCGTTTAGCTCTTACCAGCACATGCCAGTCTAACATTGTCGTCCTATGAACAGTTGTCTTTATGTGATGGTGATGTTGGACAGAAGTGTATCTGAGATTCATTTCCTCTACACTGAATCTCTTGTGTCCACATCTGAGTGTCTCCTTTGCCAAAAGCAGCTGCTCCCAGCACCTGTACAGGAGCCCCACAGTCCAGCTCTCTACACACAACCTCTGCATCCTGCTGGTCAAAGGCAGCGTCACACACTGACATCCACGTCTGATCATGGAGTATCTCTAACCTCCCAGAGCAGCGAGAACCTCCAACCAGCCTCACACCTGAAAGCACACAGACTATTTAAATAATTTATTAGGGAAAAACAAAATCTCTTGTACACTTCTGTATAAAAGTAATATTTTATAGATCGTAAAAACGTTTCACCTTTTATAGGCTACTACTTGTTTTTATAACAACCACCAAAACATATATATATAAAAGGCTTAAATGCTGCAATATAAAAAAATAAAAAATAAAAATAAAAATAAAAAATAAATTATTGACCAATGGTATGATATGTTATGTCCGTACACAAAGAGAATAATGTCAAGGTATTGGTTCCATGGGATGTGTATTAGTTCTGACAGCTTGTAGCCTTAATTAAACGTTTGCTCTAAAACAATCGCCCACATCAGTAAGCCTCAAGCTATCCTATTTGGTTTGTAATTTGTTTCATATGGGAACTTAAGTTATTTTCACCATTTACAGTGGGTAGTCAGTCATTTTTTTGTTGTCTGAATCCAAAATGTTTATCTCTTACCAATGTGTAAAATTCCCTGGCCCCAGTTTACAAGAAAACATTTATTCAAAATTCAATGTATAATACCATTTTGACCACTGCTGAACACTGTACGGTAACTGTTGTACTTCGCTGTAAACAGTGTTGGGAAGGTTACTTTGGAAATGGAAATGTAGACTAGATATTTTTGTAATCACTGGCATTTTTCAAAAGTAACTGTAGTTTAATTACACGTTTTTTTCTCAGTAACTGTAACTAATTACAATTACATTTATTTTGTAATTAAATTACATATTCCGTTACATGTAACTAGTTACTCCCCAACACTGGCTGTAATTTACATGTATATTTATTTCTTAAATGCTGAAAAGTATTTAAAAGACTTATAAACTTAACTGCTCCACCACAGTGGGAGCAGAAAGAGAAGAAAAGCACGTAAACATTTGAAATGGGTATTTATCATGGCAGGTATGCAATAAAATTTTAACATGTGTATTATATAGAGTTATATACATAACTATATCACGTATAATTATATAGGCTACACCTATAGCGCATCTATTTTCCTATTTTTAAACAGGAGATTTAAATAATTAAATAATAAATATGATTATATATTGAATAATAAGAATACATTCAATTTACATAATAAGTATTTGTTAAATACATTTTACAGAAAAATAAGAACATATATATAAAAATAAAATTCATTTTATTTACAGCAGACTTAAATGAGAGACAAATAAAATGTGCAGAGCAGTGGGTCCCCAGGACCAGAGTAGAAAACCTCTGGTGTAGAGAAATTAAACAATTAGTGTTTATTCTATAATCAAGTAACAGAAAAAAAATAAATGGCAAAATGTATAAATGTAAATGTGTTTAAATATATAAAATTTTGATATTTTAGTGGGGACAATATTAATGATTAATGTGAGGTACTGTACTGAATGGAGCAGTTTACCTGAGCATCTGACTCCAGCATCATCATAATGATCAAAGTTGTTTTTATGCCATCCTGTTGAGCCACAGTTTTTTAGTGTTGACTCTGAGCCAGTAAACACAACATAAGTCATCCAGATTGGTCCTGATCCTTGTCCAAAATGAGCATCACCCACAGCATCTACAGGTTCTCCACAGTCCAGTTCTCTACACACCACTGCAGCATCAGCCAAATCCCAGTCATCATCACACACTGTTCCCCACTGACCTCTATGAAGAACCTCCACTCTACCAGCACAGCGACTGTGACCACCAACCAACCTCACATTCACACTGTCTGTATGTTGAACAGAAAGAATGAGAAATTAAGAAACAGTGAGGAAAATAAAGAATCAAAATGGAAAAGAAAGATGAATTAATCACATTATGAGGGGGGAAATGGTTAATACACAATAAGCATAATATATTAAGCATTTTGATGACATTAAATTTTTTAAGAGGGGGGTTTGAATCTGGAAAATGAAATTAGCTCACAACCTGCACACACCAGTCCAACACTGTATTCATGTGAACAGTTGTTTTGTTTTGTTGGTGATGTTGGACAGAGGTGAATCTGAGATTCATTTCCTCTGCACTGAATCTCTTGTGTCCACATCTGAGTGTCTCCTTCACCAAAAGCAGCTGCTCCCAGCACCTGTACAGGAGCCCCACAGTCCAGCTCTCTACACACAACCTCTGCATCCTGCTGGTCAAAGGCAGCGTCACACACTGACATCCACGTCTGATTATGAAGTATCTCTAATCTCCCAGAGCAGCGTGAACCCAACCAGCTTGACTCCTGAAAGAAAACAATATTTTGATCTTTAAAAACAAACAAACAAAAAAAACTTGCTGCACACTTAATATTGTACAAAAACAATATTTTATAAATTCCTAAGATAATATGTCATATGGCAAAACAATACACATCTTATATTCTGCTCAGTAAAGAATACTGGAAAAAACAACAATAACAGATTTCCACATCCTGCTGCCACTAATTTCTGGTTATAATATATTTATATAATGTTGAGGAGTTGAGCAATTTACCTGAGCAGATAACTCCTGCATCAGCATGATGATCACAACTGCTTTTATCCCATCCTGTTGAGCCACAGTTCTTCAGTGTGGACTCTGATCCAGTACATAAGACATAACTCATCCAGATTGGTCCTGATCCTTGTCCAAAATGAGCATCACTCAGAGCATCTACAGGTTCTCCACAGTCCAGTTCTCTACACACCACTGCAGCATCGGCTAAATCCCAGAAATCACCACACACTGTTCCCCACTGACCTCTATGAAAAACCTCCACTCTACCAGCACAGCGACTGTGACCACCAACCAACCTCACATTCATACTATCTGTATTGAACATAGAAAACAAAAATTGATAGTCTCACAGTGTGAACAAATCACATCATGAGAGGAATGAAATTGTATTTTGGTAACATTCAATTGTCAGGATTTGAATCTGAAGAAGAAATTAGTACCAACCTGCACACATCAGTCCAACACTGTTTTCATGTGAACAATTGTGTTTGTCTGATGGTGATGTTGGACAGAGGTGAATCCGAGATTCATTTCCTCCACACTGAATCTCTTGTGTCCACATCTGAGCGTCTCCTTTGCCAAAAGCAGCTGCTCCCAGCACCTGTACAGGAGCCCCACAGTCCAGCTCTCTACACACAACCTCTGCATCCTGCTGGTCAAAGGCAGCGTCACACACTGACATCCACGTCTGATCATGAAGTATCTCTAACCTCCCAGAGCAGCGAGAACCTCCAACCAACCTGACTTCTGAAAGAACAACAATTATTTAAATGATTAATAGGAAGAAAAAAAAAAGCTGTATTATACATAGGTATGTTCATGTATATACTATTCAAAAGTTTGGCGTCAGATTTTTTTTCTTTTGTTTTAATTAAAATGAAATTAATAAAGCCAAGATGTGGCAAATTGATAAAAAAATGTCAGTAAAATATATTTATCTTAAAAAATAAAATAATTTTTTAAATGTTTATTAAGCACCAAATCCACATATTAGAATGTTTTCAAAAGGAACGTGTTACTGAAAACTGCAGCTTTGCAAATACAGGAATAATTGACATTGTAAATTATTTTAAACAGAAAAGTTTAATAATAGTTTTTTTCTACAGAATTAATGTTTTTACTGTATTTTGATCAAATAAACAAAGGCTCTGCACACACAAGACTCTTCTTTTAAAAAACATTCTGTAAAAAAAAAAAAACCTTCCTAGTGACCCCAAACGTCTGGAGTTAGCAGGGGAACAATTTTGGTGATGTACTTTTTAAATGGTGCAATTTACCTGAGCAGATGACTCCAACATCTCTAGAATGATCACAACTGCTTTTACCCCAACCCAATGACCCGCAGTTCTTCAGTGTGGACTCTGATCCAGTGCACATAACAAAACTCATCCATAATGGTCCTGATCCTTGTCCAAAATGAGCATCACCCAGAGCATCTACAGGTTCTCCACAGTCCAGTTCTCTACACACCACTGCAGCATCAGCCAAATCCCAACCGACATCACACACTGTTCCCCACTGACCTCTATGAAGAACCTCCACTCGACCAGTACAGCGACTGTGACCACCAACCAACCTCACATTCACACTGTCTTTTTGTGCAACAGATGCATGACAGACTGATAAAAAAAAAAAAAAGTAAAGAAAAATTGGAAATAGAACAGAATGACAGAGGGAAAAGAAAATAAAGCTTTAAGAAATAATTTAATAAATGCACAAAATATAAATAATACATAGCAATTAGACATCAGTCAGCTGCAGCATCTTACGGCAGAAAAGCAATTGAATTAAGATGATTTGCCTTCTCAGTTAAAATTATAAACCTACCAGCGGTGATTAGTTTTAGTAAAAACATCAACTTTAGACTCCTCATCATCTCCTTCATGCACAACACACACAATATTTCATCAGCTCAGATGTTTCGCCTCTAAAGAGCCCCCTTAAGAGAAGAGCCCAAAACTTTCCAATCACGCTCATCATTACCTTATTAGACAGAACAGAGGAAATCATCAAACAACTTCACTGACAAATCAGAAGAGGCATTTCTGATTCTCACCATATATATAAAAAGAACGTCAGCGCTGAAAAAGACTCCTCCTCCACTATATAGAGACTCTTCAGTGAGGATGCACACACACACACACCTGTCAGAGGCAAAAAATAGCAACACATCTTACAAAAAACATTAAAGATTTCAGAGAGGAAGCACTCAAGGATATTTACAGTATCAGCACCTGCTGAGATACAGAGACTGATAACTGCTCACTTCAAGCATTATAACACATGCAAAAATATATTTAATTGTATATTTGTTGATATTTTTGTCAAATATACACTACCGTTCAAAAGTTTGGGGTCAGTAAGACTTGTAATAGTCTTTAAAGTAGTCTCTTATGCTCATCAAGGCTGCATTTATTTGATTAAAAATATAGAAAAAAACAGAAATATTGCAAATGTTTGTACAATATAAAATAATGTTTTTTATTTTAACATACTTTAAAATAGAATTTATTCCTGTGATGAAAATCTGAATTTTTATCAGCTGTTACTCCAGTCTTAAGTGTCACATGATCCTTCAGAAATCATTCTAATGTGCGGATTTATTATTAGAATGATCAATGTTGGATAATATCAACAGTTGTGCTGCCAAATATTTTTTGGAACCTGTAATTTTTTTTTTCAGGATTCAATGTAACAATGTAAATTATTTATTATTAACTTTTAATAAACTTTTAATTATTAACTTAATACATGCTTGGTGAATAAAAGTATTAATTTCTTAAAAAAAAAAGAAACAATAAAAATGTACTGACCCCAAACTTTTGAATGGTAGTGTATATTTTAAATTACTGAAAAAATAAAATTATATTAATAGTTAAAAATTTTAATTGTATTAATTGTTTTAATGAATAATTGTAATCTCTGAGAAAAGCTAAATTCAGGACCCTGTTATCAATTTAAAAAAGTTTTTTGATGATGATGATTTATTTAAATAATACATGGTTTATTGATTGTCCTTTTAATTTAATATTTAGAAAAAATATTTAGAAAAACAGAAATCACACACCAGATCACAAATCAGTTTCAAATTCATCAAAAATGTTTAATTTACTATTTTATTTAACTCACCCACAAAACGGCATCAAAACAGAAACGATATGCTAAGCGTCTTGCGCTTGTGTTATGAAAGGTGATTGCAATGTTAAACTTACTGGAAAATACATTTTTCAGTTATTTATTATAATTCAGTTCAGGTCAAACAATTTCTATTGTGGTAATATGTTTTGAAAATGAAACCAAGCAACATAATAGTGTTTAATAATAGATTAATGGCTATTGGAGATCAATGGGATCGGTTGATTTATGGAAAATAAATTAAGAGAACCATTTTAACGTTTAGCCTTATGCATTTGTTCATTCTCTAATAATCATAAATGAATAAGGCTTAAGATAAAACTGACAAAGTTACGCAGCTGTCAGAGATACAGCATAGAAGAGAAGAAGAGGTACAAGCACCAAAAAACAATAACAACCACCCAGACTTGAGGAGCAGTGTTTTTAATAAGCGAAGAAAGTGAGACATTGCAAAGGACAACATGTGAACAATAAAACACATTATTTTACAGAATTATACTGAACTTACAAAAAAAAATCACATACATTTAAAAGGAATGGCATTTTTCTCATTGCTTTAAAATTAAGAATCTGACGTCATAAAATTATATACAAACTCATGTTTGTATGATGTTAGAAAAATAGTTTTTTTGTTCTGTCAAATTTCAAAGGATGCCAATTAGAAATTAGTCAATGCAGTTTGATTGCAAAAAGGGCATTATCTGTAAAAACATCTGGGAAAAAAAATCTTAAAAATGTTTTACCTCTCAAAAGAGATTTCAATATAAAATATAACAAGATATTGGTGGTTTGCAGCTAAAACATACAGTATATGGAGCCACTTAAACTCTGTAGACCATTTAAAAGGTTTTTAAATGAAGGTTTTTAAAGCAGGTGTGGTTTGAGTTACACAGTTCCTCCCTGTTTCCCTGGATGCTCCTCCACATCATCATAGTCTGTTATAGGAAAACAAAAGCAAATGGATCGAGTTAAAGATTTAGATTGTACTGCATGTTAGCTTGCTTACTGTGCCCAAGAGCATAATTTATTGAGCCCATATGTCTTACTAACAAGGAACTATGCTTCTAGCCACAGGTCGAGAGCTGTAGTTTCAACCACGTAAGTTTGTGACGCTGTTTTCGAATGTTCGTTTGAACTATGGTTTCGGGAAACACCGAATCGTTGAACTATGTTGGTAACGACGGAACTTGCGACCATAGTTAGCTAACGATGCTTTTGGGAAACGCACCCCGGCCCGCTTGACATAGCCTAGACAGCGACCTGAACCGCCGGCGCCGCATTAAACCTGCTGCATCAGTAAGGTAAAATTATTTATTTTCTCAAGTAACACAAGCGATTAAACCAACAAATAGGCATTCTAAGTTGGTGCTTTGTAGAAAACAAGCACAAGCAGCGCAACAGAAAAAGGATGAGAACACGCATCCATTCTGTAAACAACAAAACTTTTGCCTACATCTTGTGAACACTCTGTTTTGAACAACACGCTTATAATTAATAAATGAAAAGAACATTTAAATATGCCTTATTGCTTAAATGTGATTTTATCTAAAACGTATAAAATAAAGTTATATTGACTACAGAAAGCGAGCAACTAGCGCTCCCTAATAAGCTGCCTTTCACTTCAGCTGCAGCACGAATCCAATGCGCAACGCTGTGAATGGAAAGGCCCTGCCATTATTATTGAATGTAATTAGTTCCAGTTATGCGCGTTTGTTTGCAGGAAAGTAAGCAATATGTGATAGTTACAGTATCATGATTATGGTTAAATAAAATATCCAATATAAACGAATTACATTTATTTTCGAATTAAATATTATAGCACACATTTACTGTTTTTAATTATGATTATGAAAGTGCAACTTGTGTAGATTTATAGAGTAAAAATGCTTGACTGCTTGTATACTTTTACCACCTAATCAAGCGCAGCATGCTTTAATTTTGCGTCATAAGGTTAAATTGAGTCATTGGTCTGCGCTCTGGAAGTGATCTTTTTTTTTGTAAAGGTAAAACTGAAACTGAAACTAAACTATATAAAAACTAAATAAATGTGCTCACAAAATAAAAACTAAACTAAAACTAACACAATTGTTAATGAAACTAATAAAAACGAAACTAACTTTTATTGCAAATTTCAAAACGATATTAAAATAAAACGAATTTAAAAAAGCAAAACTATAATAACCTTGATGATTACCAAGTTACTAGCATGTTTCTAGCATGATTAGCGTATTACTAGCATGTTGTTTACATGATTGGCATGTTGCTAGCATGATAAGCATGTTATTAGCATGTTGCTAGTGTAATGGGTTGAAAAAAATGCCATTTATGAGTTCACTTAAACCCATATATGTGTATTGGCAGGTACATGTTTTTTTTTATTTTTTTTTACAAAATGAGAACTTTTCTAATTAAGGTAACACAGTTTATCATTTTGGCGTTACCCCGCCATGCCAATAGATGGCGCATCAGGCGCTCTTGAAAGACGCGAGAGATGAACCTACTGCTGGTCAGCGGGCTCAGTAATAAACTGACTGCCGCTGTGGAAAGACGTCATTTCTGTGTTCTCGTGTTTTTCACAGGTATAAATATATTTAATCAAAATATTCATTTCATTGTACTTGTGTAAATCGAAATGTGTAATGCAACGAGTTTAAGTGAGTTTTGAAGTGAATTTATTTAAAAAAAAAGAAGTGTTTTAATTCACTGAGGATTATAAAAACAGCTGAAGAGTGAGTTCAGTCATGTTTCATGCATGATTTATGTTGATTGCCCGAAATATCGAGTCTGTGTCATATGTTTCATTGTTTGAGAGTGTTTTGGAATTACGTTTCTCCGTTTATGTTGTATTCTCAGTTCAGTCGCCATTTTGAGTGTTCAGCACGTGCGTTTTTCAGTGTGTGCGTGCACACGAGTTAAATGGAATAAGAGAAAAAGTTATATCAAATTAATATTTCAAGTGCAATGAAATCTCAAGTATTTCTCTTGTGAAATCTGGTCTTTAAGACTCTCTGAAAGCTTGATAACTGGTGTATTGCATTTTTGACATTCACTGTAGACCAAATCTGATTATTTTTTATAAATCTATGTAAGATTATATATGTTTTCTTATACAAGTATACATTATATTATACCTAAAGGTATATTTTGCACACACTTATCAAATGTTTATATGGATTTGTTGTTTGTGTAATGGTATTTCACAAAAATGCACTTTGAGTGTTGTTGAGTTTTGAAATATTGAATTTATTTCAAAATGTAAAGAATTTAAAGAGAAATTATTGCAGTAATAAACTGACTGCCGCTGTGGAAAGACGTCATTTCTGTGTTCTCGTGTTTTTCACAGTTTATCCATCGATCCACAGTGCGTAAAGCCTGTGTATCATTTGCTGCCGGCCCAGATATCCCCTAGGTCAGAGGCCGATAACACTAGCATGATTAGCAAGTTACTAGCATGTTGCTAGCATGTTTCTACCACGATTAACATGTTACTAGCATGCTGTTAGCATGTTTCTAACATGATTAGCATGCTGCTTGCATGAATACCAAGTTACTAGCATGTTGTTAGCATGATTAGCATGTTGCTAGCATGTTTCTAGTATGATTAGCATGAAACTAGCATGTTGCTACCATAATTACTAAGTTACTAGCATTTTGTTAGCATGATAAACATGTTACTAGCACGTTGCTAGCATGATTAGCAAGTTACTAGCATGTTGCTAGCATGATTAGCATGTTACTAGTGTGTTGCTAGCATAATTTAGATAGCTACATAGATTAGAAATATTAGAGTGGAAGCTTAAATGAGTCTAAATTGATTAGAAATAGTACATAGAAGGGAAGCTTGATTGAGCCTCAAGGGATTCTGGGAAGTGTTGAAGAGTGATGGCTCATTTGAACATTCCGTCAATGTAAGTCTATGGGATTTTTGGTGGTTTTGATAGTCTGGTTTACGAAAACCATAAGCCGGATCAGTCTGAAAAGATATAGCACACCAAGTCAGACCAGTGTAGCATCTGGACCAATCAGACATACAGTTACTTGTTATATTTAACAAATAGTCTTTAAACCCAACAAGCCCGCTGTATGCTGGAGCTCTGGAGACAACCCCTCAAAGCAACTAACACCCCAAAAGGACTCAGTTGCCAGGATGACCATCTGATAACGGCTTTTATTACCCAAAGGAATGCACATTTGCCCATGCTACATTTGCCCATATGAAAGACACAATGCCTATAGAAATAGACTATTCCTATTCATTCACAGACAAACCTTTCTTTGACCTTCCTATCACACATAGCCCAGGTCATTGTGTACAGTATTACTGCATTGTATTTTAATTTTTGTCTGCTGTATTTATATTTGTCTTTCTAATGTTTTATGCATGCGTTATGATAGATGATTAGTCGTATAACCCACCTATGCCATGTTTGGTCTCTTTGAATTCGTATTTTGATGATCTAAAAGATGGTGTATATTACATGCTGATACCTATGCAACATTTTAGTGGTTTAACAAACCTTTGTAGTTTTTCCATCAACACCCAATAGAATTACATATGCAAAATACCATGCTCACAGACAAAGAGTCGTAAACTTTCCCTCCAAAGGTGAAAATCGCTATTGGCTCTCAAACCTCCTGGAGGTATAGCTTCCAGAGACTTTAAATGCATCCCAAGAGCTTCTTTTCCCTCTCTTCTCTCTTCTGCAAAATCTTCCGATTGCTGCCCATGTGGAGGAACCCACGGGGAGCCTGAGCCGGCACAGGGCCTGCCTGGCGGCCCGACGGGCCCCAACATATAGAGCTGTGGCTCTCGACCACAAAGAGCCAGACATTTCCACTCGCCTCAGTCAGTGGTGAATGAGCTAGAACTCTTCAGGACTTCCCTAAGTGTGCGCCAGGCCTTGCAGCCTTGTCTTTCCATTCCCCAAAGATCACAGGACTTCAGCTGGGTCCCTCTCAGCTCTTGGTTCTTCTTCACTTTTCACATGGGAAGAAACTCCAAGTCACCATCGAGTCAGAACATCTTTAGAGTTCATCACTCTTCAGACCCGGAAGAATGTAATCGCGATTCCAAAACCACCACCACTCCAAACCGTCAAGACTTTCACCCGAGACTGCATTCGGACACTTGTTCAACGTCCAAGGCAATGCAAGTATTGTACATTTAACTAAACAAAACAGAGGTATAGTATAAGCTGTAGACAGCACTGATGGTTTCACTCAGGTGGTTAACTGACTCTTTTCATAGCTACATTCTCTTGTCTCTCTAACTGCTTCTCACTTGCCTTTCTCCCATGTATGAGTGATTTCATGTTTGTTTGTTTAGATTAGTTATGTGGTAGTTCTTCGTTAATAAAACCCTTGTGCACAAATTACATGAGTTTTTAATCTGATTCTGCCTTGTAAATTAATGTCCCTTTACGATTCCGATTCGAGCTACATGCTCTAATGCAATGGTACTTTAATAAAGTTATCATCATTTCTTAGAGTTGATATAAAAATTATATTGAATGTTTGCTGGATGAACAGATTAGTTAATTCTGCTACAGTAACTACTGGCAGCTAATATAAATAATTGTAATTTATCATAATTAATTGTAATTATTTATATACATTTCCCTTTTGAGCTAAATCACGACACCAGTCTGAAGGTCTGGGCCGAGTTTGGTGGTTCTAGCTTGAAAGCTTTCTCAAGCCAACTTAATAAATATTTGCCATCAACACAGAAATTAAAAATATGGAGCTATTATAAAGACTAAATGAAAATTATTAAGTGTAAAGAAAAAAAAAAAGTGTCAAAAACATACCAAACATGTCACTTGTATATTCTCTAACATTCTTCACATCATCATACTCCTCCTGAACACCATCTGGTATAAATGTATTAATTACACAAACAAATAGTAAACAAATTTTATATGCCATTACAACTAAAAGACAAATGAGAAATGAGCAAGGAAAAAAGTATTCTTATTAGAAGGTAATTTGAATCACCTGTTCTGTCATTGGACAACTGTTTTACAATGACAACACCATCATAGTTTCTTGGTAAGTCATCTATAACAAAAAAATAAAATGCATCTATTAATGTACAAAATCTTGTTTTTAAAACCGTCTGTGTATAATTTAAAATGCACATACTATAAATAGTGTTAAAATCTGCACAAGAAAATGTAAGAAATAAACCTGTGGCACGATGTGTCAATCCAGCAGTGATTACATCATCATAATTCTCTGGTAAGACTTGTTGCACTTCTAAATGTGTTAAAAGCAATGAAAAAAAAAAGAACTAATTTTGTTATTCATAATTCCAGTATGTTATTTAATTAAAGGGGTTAACCAAAAATGAAATTTGGTTACCAACAACATTCTTCAGAATATTTTCTTTTGTGTTCAGCAGAAGAAAAAACTAAATGACAGAATCTTCATTTTTGGGGCACTATCACTATCAGTAGTTATACAAGTTAAATTCTGTGATCAGTTAAAGTCACTGACCTGTTGGGCCTTTAGTGGTGGTGACATCATTGTAGTAGTCAGGTGTAACTACTACAGCAGATTTTGCTTTAAAAAAGATATGTATATGTATAAGTTTTAATATCTGCTAGGACAACTTGGAAAGGTAATGTTTACATTAACATCTGCATCTCTATGTACATAGCAGATAACATTACTATATGATATGTGATGCTACAGTATATGATGATATATGAGCTCTCTAACCTGAAAGAAGCTTATCAGCATCTTCATACCCAGAATGCTGCTCTGTTGAAAGAAGACTTCCTGTTATGGAGGATTAGAACCATCAGACATGTTCACAATCAACAAATCAGCCAAAACTCCCACTTCCTTTTGATCATTCAACACTAACCCTGCATTATTTCTAACAGCACACAGGTTCCCATAAATGATTCAATGTGATTTGATCCACTCATTCGTCTCAATCAAGTGATTATTCTGTTGATTTCCACCAATCTATGACATTTACTCACCTCTCTGAGTGAAGAGACTGTGTCTATTAGTGGGCTTGTGCTGAATCTCCTCATAAACGGCCTCAGTCGTTGTCCTGTATCTCCTCTTAGAGAGAGCTGTGAGTGTAGACAAACCTGCTGTCAGTTCACAACACATGACTGATCATACACTGAATAAGACACAATATGACAGTCTCTAGATCTCTCCTACCTCTCCTCATCACTCTGTTCTGCTGAATCAGTATAAACAGTGGCACTAAGAGCAGTAAGAGCACAACTACCAGTACAATCACAAGCTCTGGGGGGACGGAGAGAGACACTGCTGGAGGAGTTTGTGAAGGAGAGACTGATGTTGAGTGCCCTGGAGGAGAAAATGGAGGAGAAGCTGATGTTGTTGTGGCAGGAGTAGTTGACACTACTGGCAAATCTGGCAAAAAAAAACAAAAAAACATTCATAATCATGGTTGTCTTGAATACATAAAAAATGAATAATATTCCTCAATTTTTGCTGTAACCTGCACAGGTGAGTCCAGCGTGCTTTTTGCGGGAACAGTCAGTGTGGTTATTCAGGGAGAGAGGACAGTCCCACAGGTGAATCTCATTTCCTCGACACTCAACTTTGTTCAGCCACACAACACCTTCACCAGCACCAAAGACTGAATTCCCATCAGCCCTCAGTGCTGCTCCACAACCCAGCTGCCTGCAGACCACCTGAGCATCACTGATGTCCCACTGATCATCACAGACTGAGCCCCACACAGCGTTATGATACACCTCCAGCCTCCCAGAGCACCGGCCCTCCCCTCCACTCAGTCTGAGAGGAAGATGGTCTACAACATACACATTACATTACACTGCATACAGCATTCATGGTTTTTATGTTTGTTTCAATTAAATAAGCATACCTGAACACTGTCTGTGGTGGGGAGATGTGGAGCATGTCAGATAGCTTCGAGGAGACTCATCACTGTCCTGTTCTGTAATAAAAATTAATTAAACATTATATGTATTCCATGCATCTTCTCAAAGCACGTGTGTTTTTAAATGATTAATATTGTACTGTTTAGTGATAAAAAACACATCTATTCTACCGGAGCAGATGATTTTGGCCACTTCTTCTTCACCACAGTCATTCTGTCCCCAGGGTGAAGATGGACAATGCCACAGGTTTGAATCATGTGGTCGACATTTCACTTTATCCAGCCAGTTAGGAGCTGATTCCACTCTTGGTGTAGAACCAGACAAAACACCAGATCTTCCACAGTTCAGCTCTTGACAGATCAGACTCACTGTGTCTCTGTCCATCTGGTTGTAACATAAATTTCCCCAGGATCCATTGTAGAAAACCTCGACATTCCCTTCACAGCCCTCAGTTAACCTGATCTCTTTAAACTCTAGATGATAAACAAAACAAAAACAGAAAAACAAAAACAAAATTCTAAAATTGGAAAATGCAAACATTATGGGCACAGTAAGTTGTTGAAATTGTATAAAACCTTAGTTTTGTTTCCATGTAAAAAAAAATTAGCAGCATGTTTACCTGAGCACACGACTCCTACATCCTCTTTGTGATTACAGTCATGTTTTCCCCAGCCTGGAGAAGAGCAGCTCCACAGGGACGTCTCATTCCCCTCACACTCCACCTCATCCAGCCATATGGGTCCAGAACCAGGACCAAACCAGGCTGGTACCTGCTGGTTACTGAGGGCCACCCCACACTGCAGCTGTCTGCACACCACATGGGCATCTTTAATATCCCAGGAGTCATCACACACTGTCCCCCATGAGCCGCTGTGAAAAACCTCCAGCCTCCCTGCACAGTCTCCCCCAGAACCCACCAGCCTGATGAACCTGTGACCTGATATATTTAGAGAAAGAAAAACACATTATTGATCACTAACAACTAAAAATATCTGACTAGATGTTGTTGTTCTCACCAGTGCAGGTGATTGACAGCTGTTGTGTGGAGCAGCAGTTGAGAGTTTGTGGAGAGCTGCAGTTCCCCAGATGAGCTTCACTCCCAGAGCACTGGAAGCCTGTCACACACTCATGACTGCGTTCAGGACTGGATGAAGAGGAGCCGTAGAAGTTCAGCACAGAGCCACAGCCCAGCTGTCTGCAGACCACAGAGGATTCAGTGAGACTCCAGGAGTCCAGCAGAACTCTCCTCCAGACCTGATGAATGAAAACTTCCACCTCCCCCTCACACTGTCTCTCTCCAGACAACCGCACCAGACCATCATGAAGAGCCAGAGAGGAATCTGAGGAGAAGATGTGGCATTTCATTAAGATACTGCATTATAATTTATAACATATTTTTTAAATAAAATTCACTCACTAGAGCAGATGACTCCAACATCTCTTCTATGAGAACATTCAGCTCGACTCCATGAAGAGATGGAACATTCTGAGAGTTTTGTTTCATTCCTGTCACAATCAAACACATCAGCCCAGATTTCACCACTTCCCTCTCCAAACCAGTCTGATCCCACAACAGACACAGCAATCCCACAATTCAGCTGTCTACAGAGGACACTGGCAGCTCTCATATCCCAGCATTCATCACACACTGTGCCCCACTCATTGAGGAACGAAAGCTCTACTCTTCCAGAACAAGAGTCTGAACTGTTTGCCAGTTTAATATCTGCATAACCTGGAAAAAAAACAAAAAAAAACCAAAACAAATAAACAAACAAACAAAAAAAAAAAACACAAAAAACAGAGGGGTTAGAAATATGGTAATCCAGCTCACACAGAAGAAATAATACTTCATTAAGGACAACTGAAAAGAAACTAAATATTGATACTTAACCAGAACAGATCACTCCCACAGTGTTGTCACCAGTGCAGTTGTGTTTGTATGATGATGATATTGAACAGAATGAAATCTGAGATTCATTTCCTCTGCACTGAATCTCTTGTTTCCACATCTGAGTGTCTCCTTTGCCAAAAGCAGCTGCTCCCAGCACCTGTACAGGAGCCCCACAGTCCAGCTCTCTACACACAACCTCTGCATCCTGCTGGTCAAAGGCAGCATCACACACTGACATCCATGTCTGATCATGAAATATCTCTAACCTCCCAGAGCACAGGTGAGATCCATTAACCAGTCGAGAAGGTGTATGACCTGTTTATTTTATATAAACGACAGTACATAAAATCAAATGCTATTTGAAAGTAAATAAAAAGAATAATAGGTAAATGCCACAACAATTCAATTTCTTTTATATATTATAATATTGAGGTTAATATGTATACATACAGTTTTCCAAACAAAACACAATCATTAAGTCATCAATCCATTATAAATCTGTGGGCAACAAGTTAAATGATTCACCTGAGCAGATGACACTGGCATCAGTATTGTGAGTACAGCCATGTATGCTCCATCCTGCCGATCCACAATTCTTTAGAGTAGACTCTGATCCAGTACATAATAAAATACTCATCCAGATTGGTCCTGATCCTTGTCCAAAATGAGCAGCACCCAGAGCATCTACAGGTTCTCCACAGTCCAGTTCTCTACACACCACTGCAGCATCAACCATATCCCAGAAATCATCACACACTGTTCCCCACTGACCTCTATGATGAACCTCCACTCTACCAGCACAGGGACTGTTACCATCGGCCAACCTCACATTTTTTTTATCTACGTGACAGAAAAATGCAGAGAAAGACTATAGGAAGGTTATTTAAAAACAAAGTTACGTCATGAAACTCTAGATGGCACAGACTGCAAGCAGTTTAAAAATCATACTCCTGTCTTTTATTTATTGCTCCTAATAGCTTCACTAAACATATAATAGATAAATAGTTATGTCAGTGACAATGATGAGTTTATGTTATCTGTCCTCAGGTGGTTCCTGGAGTTTTTTGTTATGTGTATCAGCTTACAACGCACATCTGTTTGTTAACACATAATGCACATTCTAACTAGAGTGCAGTCATTTGGTGTGGTAGCCCAGTCACACACAGATAGTTAAACATACATTTCTTATGGCTCTTTGGACATGTCTTGGCAGTAGAACAGCTTAAGGGGTGTTTGGTCACAGGCATGTCGCTGATGCAGCAGCTTTTTTTCTTACACTCAGCAGCTATTATTCTCTATATATTATTCAATTTTCATGTATACTCTATGTGCAGCAGTATATCCTAAATGCTCACAGCAGCTTGTCTGTGGGTGTATTGGCAGTAAGTCTCTGTCCTAGTCCTGCCACAGCCTCAGTGTAACAGATCTGTACCGCCAAGACCAAAACTCTTAACTCTGAATTCTTACCAGCACACAGTAGCCCCTGGTAATTATCACGAGAACAGTTGTGTTTGTGCAATGGAGATGTTTGACAGAGGTGAATCTGAGATTCATTTCCTCTGCACTGAATCTCTTGTGTCCACATCTGAGTGTCTCCTTTGCCAAAAGCAGCTGCTCCCAGCACCTGTACAGGAGCCCCCCAGTCCAGCTCTCTACACACAACCTCTGCATCCTGCTGGTCAAAGGCAGCGTCACACACTGACATCCACGTCTGATCATGAAGTATCTCTAACCTCCCAGAGCAACTGGTGTTTCCAGCAAGCTTGACATCTGAAGTAATATGAGAAAGAAAATCTAAAAACAAATGTGACAATGTTTTCATAAACTTTGTTATTTCAATGTGTAAACCTTGTCATTATTGGTCAGCCACAAAGCACCATTTCTTATTAAGAAAACAATCAGGGTAAAATAATCAAATGGTTAATAAAGAGTTCATTTAAAGGATTAGTACACCACCACTACCAAGAAAGAAAGAAAGAAAGAAAGAACAAAAAATGTCATAATTTACACACTCTCATGTCAGTCCAAGCTTGAGTTGTGCAATACTGGATGGGATTTTGTTAATAATGATAAGTAGACAGTGCATCATTCAAAAATTTGCTTGTTAAAGTCTTATAATATTGTATTTACAGTATAAGCATGTTCTTGTTCTAGCTCATTTTAAATAGATTTCCAGGGGGATTTTGTCTTTATAAGTGCACTTTTTCTAACCTTATTAAATGTTATCTTTTATATCAAATTCTTGGCACTCTTGATCATGTGATGATATTGCGTACATATATCATACATCATATTATTTAATAAAATATTATTGTTGATTAATAAAATGTTCAAAAGAACAGCATTTATTTATAAATGACATTACTGTCACATTTGAAAAATGTAATGCTTCCTTGCTGAATAAAAAAAAAAAAATCCTTTGTTTTTAAATCTTTCCTTCCTAAAGATTTAAAAGACTTTTAAACAGTCCAGTATCATGATTTCCACAAAATATTTAGCAGCACAGCTGTTTACAACATTGTGACACTGAAGACTTCTGAAAACTCAGCTTTGCCATCATAGAAATATTAAACATTTCAAAATATATGAAAATAGAAAACAGTTATTCTAAATTGTAATATTTTACAATAGTACTGTTTTCACTTAATTTTTCATCAGATAAATGCAGCCTTTTTAGCATTAGACTTAAAAAAAAAATTACAAAATCTCATTCCAAAATTTTGACCAGTAGTGTACAGTAATGTCAGTTGGCATGTGGTACTTAAAATAACAGTTTTAAAAACAATGCATATTGCACACCCATAATCCAAATTCATATGAATTTCTTTATTTCTTTCACAAAAAGAGAAGGTATATTTAAGCAATATCCAGGCACTTTCCTCAATGTAATGTAAGTGAAATAAGCAAAGAAAAAAAAAGGGGAAGGTACCTGAGCAGATGACTCCTGCATCATTAGTATGATCACAGTCATAAAAAGCCGATTTTACTAATGCACAAATCTTCAGTGAAAATTCTGATCCAGCACATAACATGACATGTGTCCAGATTGGTCCTGATCCTTGTCCAAAATGACCACCACCCAGAGCATCTACAGGTTCTCCACAGTCCAGCTCTCTACACACCACTGCAGCTTCAGTCATATCCCAGAAATGCTCACACACTGTTCCCCACTGACCTCTATGAAGAACCTCCACTCTACCAGCACAGCGACTGTGACCACCAACCAACCTCACTCTAACACTGCCTATATAATAAATTGAGAGGGCATCAAAAAACAAAAGAAGAAATTTAAAGAAACAAAATGGACAAAGGTAAAGAATGCGGAAAAGTACAAAACACAAAAAGAAGAAAATAATACTATGTGATGTTTTGTTAGAGAATATTAAATTTGATTCCAGTTCATTAAAAAAAAAAGATTAAACCTGCACACGCCAGTCCAACATGACTGTCATGAGAACAGTTTTTTTCATGTGATGGTGATGTTGGACAGAAGTGTATCTGAGATTCATTTCCTCTACACTGAATCTCTTGTGTCCACATCTGAGTGTCTCCTTTGCCAAAAGCAGCTGCTCCCAGCACCTGTACAGGAGCCCCACAGTCCAGCTCTCTACACACAACCTCTGCATCCTACTGGTCAAAGGCAGCGTCACACACTGACATCCACGTCTGATCATGAAGTATCTCTAACCTCCCAGAGCAGCGAGAACCTCCAACCAGCCTGACTTCTGAAAGAACAGGTTACAGGTTATAATTTCAGCTATGGAAATCAATGCTGACTCCTTGAGGACAAAATCACATATTACAAGAAATCTTAATTTCTTTGATCCACTGAAATAAAAGATATTTGCTATGTTGACGTAGGACATGTATGGCCGGTCATCAACACACGACTAGCCACACTCTCATGTAAAAGATTTCATATCATGTCTTCTTTATTTATTTATTTATTTTGCTGTTAATTTACTCACTCTCAGGTCATCCAAGGTGTACATGAGTTTTTTTTCAGTAGAACAGTAAATAATTTTGATGTTAGTTAGATGATTTTAAGGTTTATGATTTATAAAAGGCAACTCAGTGGCTGCCCATCTTTGAGAATAAAAAAAGCATATCAAGGAATCCCAAACTAATACCAATGGCTCCTGATGATAAATTGAGGTCTTATGAAGACAAATTATTCCTCTGTACTTTATTTACATTATTGCCTGTAATCTATAGACTCAGGCATCATGTTTTTTTCTGACAGTTTGTTTCAATTAACTGGTTCAGTTCACTAATTTGTTTACGTAATCATGCAATGGCGTAACATACAGTGGCCTATATGCAATTATATTGTTAAAGCACCCAATAATGATGTGAAATGTGGATGTTTTGCATGTCAAAGCATATAAAGTGATTAAACTTGTTTTCATCAGCTTACCTTTACATAAACAAAGAGAAACCATAAAAACTTTTATTTCATTCCCTCATTCAAGCGTTCATCGGTCATCTGTCTAAGTAAGTACCCAGTTCATTGAGTGTCAGAGGAACTAGAGCACTGACTGAGTTGCAAAAAAACAGCATCACAGGATAATATGCACTGGTACAAAAGTGAGTTTTGATTGAGTAGCTTGTAGATCTGTGCTGCTCAAGCCCCGAACTGTTTTAAACAGTTCAGTACAATTTAGTGAACTGGTCCAAGATCTCCAAGAAGAACCAGTTCAAAAGAATGACTCATTAATGAACCTGACTTTACTTCGGACTGATTACCTAAGGATATGGATTACACAACCCTGGGACATTGGAAATACGTGCCTCGTCTACATACATTTCTGCAACCCCGTAATTACGTACCTTACTGCACGTTTCGCGGCAGTTTCAAATGAAATGTCCAGAGAGTGGCGCTAAAACACACGTCCAATACGTGACCTTGGCACGTTTGTATTACGTAGGTACAGGCACGTATTGCTGTATTTTTATTATGCTGCTTGAGGTACGTATTCCAGCTGTTCAGAATTCAAATATCCAGGGCGTTTCGCTAAAGGTTAAAGCTCTGTCTTATTGGAGATATCCCCTACACCAAACCCAACCCTAAACCTAACCGATAGTGTTAACAAATGCAAAACTGATTAAAATGTATTTTGTGATGCAGTTGTGCTATTTTTACTTCCTCATTCAGATTTTAGCTGTTTTGTCGAATCGTAGTTTCACGGGTTCGAACCGGAGCTCTTCATCACCTACCTAAGTGCAACGCCGTATCACGTGAGCTAGTAGGGACTTTAAGCAGTATCCACGGATGGAACGGCAACGGCATTCCGACGTCATATTGCGCGTTCACGTCTTTAACTGCCACTTCTTGACGTTCTATGTAGCCGTCTACTACGGGAGAACAGTTGGTTTGCCGTAGTCTTTACAACGTCACAGATTAGGTAGATAAATGTTACATTTTATAGTATATACCACTGTAATTCCATCAGTATACTATTCTACCATTAGTCATTCATTTAATCTGTGTTGATATGTTTTAAACTTAAGCCAATTTTAACGATGTTTTCATTTGTACAAAGATATGTCTGCTGTTGGCATCAGCACCTAGTTGCTTAATGATTTTTACGTTCTCGGCTACGGCGGGGTTACAGCCTACTTCCGGTCATCGTAGCCGTTCCATTAGAAGCTGTTGCTTCAAGTCCCTAGTGAGGAAAATGACTACGTTCGAAAACTATATACTATATCGAAAACTATATATATGAAGCTGTATATGTGACGACAACATTCTAAAGTATGAATTTTGAAATCGCGCAGGATGTTAAAATTGTTTTAAAACCATAATATAATATTCAGCAGTAGTAATCGTCTGAAAATTAAGCTTTATTAATCAAAACTCTGCTTGTAAATCATACTGTGTTTGAAAAGGAATCAAAGTTACTGCCTCTAGCGTTCATTTTAACTGGAAACTGCAGTGATTCGTACATATAGGTACGTTTTTTCAGGTTTGCTGAAATGTATATAGAGGCACGTATGTCCAATGAGCCTAAGTTGGGATTACACATGATATTGTTGTAACTATGTTGAGTTAGTTGCACAGACTGACCATTTTGTTTCATAACACCTCAATATATCAACAAGAGCCAGAAGTTTATTTTCTGGGTGAACTAATTCTTTATGAAAATTGGTCCACCCATTCATTGTGTGGTAACAAGGAGGAAACAAGATAGACACTACTATTCTATTCCTAAACAACCAAAAAGCTAACTTGATTCAAAATGTGGGGAAGTCCACCAAGACTTTTACTGTTCTTTGCTGTACCTGTACATTCATTACATCAGAATGTAGAATTTTTTAACAAGGTCCCTGATTATTACAGCAATGTGTGTGGTCAAAGAGAATGTGGAAAATGGTCACAGAAAAATACATGCTGTATATAAATTTTGTTTTGTACTATAATATGGAAGTTTTAGTTTACCTGAACAAATTACTTGAGCATTTTTATCAAGACAACTGTCTAGATAAATTGATGGTTCAGATCCACATTTCTTAAGTGTGGACTCAGATCCAGTACACCATGCATTTTTTATCCACATTGGTCCTGATCCTTGTCCAAAATGAGCATCAGTCAGAGCATCTACAGGTTCTCCACAGTCCAGTTCTCTACACACCACTGCAGCATCAGCCAAATCCCAACCGACATCACACACTGTTCCCCACTGACCTCTATGAAGAACCTCCACTGTACCAGCACAGCGACTGTGACCACCAACCAACCTCACATTTATTATGTCTGTGAATGTATAAAAGACAGCAATAGAAAAAGTAAGTGTTCATTTAAAATGTGCTCTATAAACCTAATTCAGGATGGACACTAAATTGAAAAGCCACTATAATGTGAACTCTCACCAGCACACAACACACCAATGTTCTGTTCCCAAGAACAGTTTCCTTTGACTGATGGTGATGTTGGACAGAGATGAATCTGAGATTCATTTCCTCTGCACTGAATCTCTTGTGTCCACATCTGAGTGTCTCCTTTGCCAAAAGCAGCTGCTCCCAGCACCTGTACAGGAGCCCCACAGTCCAGCTCTCTACACACAACCTCTGCATCCTGCTGGTCAAAGGCAGCGTCACACACTGACATCCACGTCTGATTATGACGGATCTCTAACCTCCCAGAGCAGCGAGAACCTCCAACCAACCGGACTTCTAAGTAAGAAAAACACAATCAACAAAAACATTGCTTAAATAAAACCATTGTTTGAATAAATAATGTGGAAAAACCAATGAAAAACACATATGAATTATATTTTTTTATTGAAACTAAATGTGAAAACACAAAAATTTTACATATAAATAAGAATATGTAAAACACTACACCTGAGCAGATGACTCCAGCATCTTTAGAATGATCACATCTGGTTTTACCCCATCCAGCTGACCTACAGTTCTTCAGTGTGGACTCTGATCCAAAACAAAAAGCCCTCATCCAGATTGGTCCTGATCCTGGTCCAAATTGAGCATCACCCAGAGCATCTACAGGTTCTCCACAGTCCAGTTCTCTACACACCACTGCAGCATCAGCCAAATCCCAGTCATCATCACACACTGTTCCCCACTGACCTCTATGATGAACCTCCACTCTACCAGCACAGCGACTGTGACCACCAACCAACCTCACATTCTCATAGCCTGAATATTAAACAATAACAATGAGAGAACAAGCAATACAAAGACGGACAACTGGTTAACTGGGGCACATACATATAAATTTTTACAAATATTCAGATTTCACAAAAGTTGAGCTCAATCAACATAATTTCTCAGCATGCTGATTTATATAAACAATTATGCTATATAAGGCTATATATTAAGCCTTTTTTTAATATTTTAATGCTTACGGACTGGTCCTTTCACTTTTGTTGTAACTGTCTCACTATAACCCAGACTGATTGATTGATTTATGGAGGAAGAAATTATTTTGAGCTATTTTGAGCAGCTGAGCCCTTTAGCCAATTTAAAAAGAAAAAAATATATTGCGTAAGAAGGCAAATAGTAGAAGGTAGTTTTTTTCTGTCTCGCTTTGTCATAATCACAACTACATTTTCTTGTGATCTTGACATAACATAATAGCTTTAATTCTGCTACACTGTGAATGAGCAATTCAGTTTTTTTAGGTAAATGTTCACAGAACTTGCTCAAACTAACATGTTTGCCTGTAATACGTCCAAATCAATGTTTATCCTTTCAAAACTTTATCACTGCTCATACTCAAGTGTCTCCAAATGTGTAATCAAGGTTTTTTTTTTTTTTTTTTGAGGCAACAGAAAGTTAAGACAACATTTACTGTGTTGATATTCCATGAAAATTAAAATTGCAAAATTGCAATCAAAAGACAAGAGGTCAGGAGAAAAATAATAATGAATGGCCTGTTTTCATTATTTTGAAAACTCTGAGAAAGAGAAATATGGAGAAAAATCACGTTGAGCAATACAGAATAACATTCAAAATATTGTGACAATGTAAAATGTCATCCAAAACAACACATTGTACAGTCTAACTTTAAGTGATTAAAGAACACAATCTGCCCCCTATTCATTTCTAAAAATAATTTCATCCTTTAATTTAATGTGAACTTACCAGCTGTGATGGGTATCACAAGTGAAGACAATAAAATGAGTGTCAGGCATCTTCCCATCATCCTCAGCATGATTAACTCAACACCCAGTACAAGCTTCTCCACACTGATGATACAGAAGTACAGGCATCCTCTTAATGAGAGAGAAGGAGGTCCAACACCCTCCAATCACACTCGCTATTACCTTATTAGACACAACAGAGGAAATCATCAAACAACTTCACTGACAAATCAGAGGATACATTTTTTTATTTTCTCCATATATATCAAAATCGTCAGTGCTGATGATCTCCTCCTCCCCACACATCGAAACGCCTCACTGATGCACACACACACAGATATTTATAAGATTTACAGGAGACAGGAAACTCTCCAGTTTATTTACAGCATCAAAGTCCAACACCTGCAGAGACAAGATAAAAGTACTGATAACTAACGGCATATGTCCTAAAAATGTCTATTAGTGTATACATACAGTATGTTAGCATATTGTAAAATGGCTTAAAAAAGGTCTTTGAATGTTTAGGATATTAAATGTTTAGCTTACAATTTCATGTAAAAATGTGAAACTTACCTAATTCCACAAATGGTTTCAGATGGCCCACAAAAAAACAGAACTCTCACTCACTGAAGATAAGCATGTTGTTCACCTTATGACCAGCAGAGGGAGTCAGTGTGCTCCATTTCTGCTTGTACTATACTGTACATTAACCTTTCCCGAGTATTTTACATTGTGGATCTGAGCTTTTGTCATCTTGTCAAAGTTCTGTTCGTGAAACTATTCTGCCCTAAAGCTACTTAGAAGAATACAATGTTTGCAACACTTACAAAACTGATTATTCTTATAAACGTTTACCTGTAGCCCCAAAATGTCAAAATAATGTACTTTTAATGTAATAAAAATGTGGCTTTTGAAAACAAATTCAGTCATCCAACAACATCTGTGGGATGTTTCTTTTTAGGTTTAGCCTATCATATATCATTAATTTGATTGTAAGTTTCAAGAACTTCCCAATATAACCAGGGCACATTACAAGACTTAATTCATTTGAAATCTGAGGCAGTAATGATCAATTACTACAAACGCCAGTTTGTTAAGTTTCACCTGATTAATTACAGCAGCAATGAACAGGAGCAGCATGAGCACAGAGAGACTCTTGATAAGGCATTTAGGAAGAAGACACTATTAGCTCATGACAAATTTTAATCCGTAGCACTTTACAATACAGGTGCACAAAGATACATCAATTCATGCTTAACTAATGCAGAGATAATCATGAGTTAATATATTATTCATGAAGAACTAAACCATATATTAATAATTACTGCATCAGCCACAAACTAACATTCTGCATGTGTCATAATTAATTCCCTATTAACATATATTAACTAATAGTGTAATTTCATGTGTTAATTACCACAATGGGTTAAAGTCACGCATTTCAACATCCAGTTGCCTGCTTTAATAAATCATTAGCTAATGATTTGCAAATGTATCTTTATGTTATGACTTTACTTGGTGAGGCTCGTGACTAACTAATTCTTAATCCATAACCACAATGACACATAACAATTAGTTAACAGTTCTGTGCCTCAACAAGTAAAATCATAACATAATAATACATTTGCAAATTACTAGCTAATGATTAATGAAGTACATAGCTTTGACCACTGTGGTAATTAACATATGAATTTAAATCATTAGTTAATATAATATGTTATTATTATTAGGGGCCAAGCACCGAAGGTGCGATGGCACCTATTGTATCCGTTAGCGTACTTTTTCTTCCGCTCTGGAAGTCTATGGCAGCCCATAGAACCACTTGCGGGAAAGTTGTGAAATTTGGCACACTGATAGAGGACAGTCTCATCATTAACCACAGCAAGTTTGGAGTCTCTAACTCAAACTGTCTAGCGCCACCACTTGTCCAAAATTTCAATCATTTTATGCTAATAACTTTTGAACCGTAAGTCACAGAATCAAATTTTTTTTTCCTCTGAATCCGTGGCTCATGCCGAGTCAAATTAAGTCCAAAATTAAAAAATCGTAAGGTTTAGTTTTTTTTTCTATAAATTTTTATTCGTAAAACCTACTTTTTCGAACTCGTCCTAGATGGTTTGTCTGATTTTTACCAAAATTGGCTCAGATCATCTTCAGACCATGCTGGCAAAAAGTTATGGAATTTAAGTTGATTAGTCAAACCGTTTTCGAATAACGCGCAAATGAATTCTATGAAAAGCACATAACAATGTATGTGAGACTATATCTCTGCAACGGTTTGGCGTATTGAGACCAAACTTGGTGTGTGTAATAACAAGCATGACTTGAGGCTACCTACAGTGTTTCGGCACAGTGCCACCTAGTGGTCAGGAGATATGTAAAATGGCTTTTTTTTTTTTTTTTGCTTATAACTTCTGAATGGTTTGGCCAAAAACCACAAAACTGGTCTCTTCAGATTTGGTGCATCATGCTGAGTCCAACCATATCCAATTTTCCCATGTCAGCCATTTTGAGTGTCGACCATATTGAATTTTGTCCAGAAATGCTATATTTTATGAACGCATTGACATATCGTTAAGAAACTCAGTATGTGTCTTCGGCACCATGCCCTGACAGTACTCAAAAAGTTTGGATGTAGCGCCATCTTGTGGTCAAAAGTTATAACGAAATGTAGAAATCTGCTTATAACTTTTGTTTTAATTGGCCTATTCTAATGAAACTAGTCTTGATATATTACTTGGATCTTGCCGAGATCATTGATACCAATTATGCCATAATTGGATGAACTTCCTGTCCGCCATTTTGATTTATGTTGAAAACCTACTTTTGCAAACTCCTCCTAAACTGTTCGTCTGATTTTCACCAAATTTGACTCAGATCATCTTCAGACCGTGCTGACAAAAAGTTATGGATTTCGTGTCGATGCTTAGTAGGAAACGGTTTTCGTTTAGCGCATCATCAAATTTGCTGGAAGGATGCCAAACTACATCTGAGGCTGTATCTCTGCAGAACTTTAACATATTTGCACCAAATTTTGTATGTGCCATTGTCACCTCACACTGACTACGCCACATCAATTTGGTAACAGCGCCATCTACTGGTCAGAAGTAATACACCATTCATTAAACATTAATAATGAAATTTCCAAAAATGCTAATAACTTTAGTTTACATTGGCCTACTTTAATAAAACTTGTCTTGTTATATTCCTTGGATCATGCCGAGAACACTGATACCAATTATACCATAATTGGATGAACTTCCTGTCCGCCATTTTGATTAATATTGAAAAACTACTTTTTCAAACTCCTCTTGGACCGTTGGTCCGATTTTCACCAAATTTGACTCGGATCATCTTCCGACCATGCTGACAAAAAGTTGTGGTTTTCATGTCAATAGACAAAACGGTTTTCGTTTAGCACATCAACGAGTTTGCTGGAAAGATGCCAAACTGCATCTGAGGCTGTATCTTTGCAGAACTTTAACATATTTGCACCAAACTTTGTATGTGCCATTGTCACCTCACACTGACTACGCCATATCAATTTGTTAACAGCGTCACCTACTGGTCAGAAGTAATACACCATTCATTAAACATTAATAATAATATTTCCAAAAATGCTAATAACATTTGATTGCATTAGCCTATTGTAATGAAACTGGTCCCAAAACATCCCTTGGATCATGCCAACAACATGCATACCAATTATACCATAGTTGGTCGAACTTCCTTTCCACCATTTTGATTAATGTACAAAACCTACTTGTTCAAACTCCTCCTAGACCATTGGTCCAGTTTTCACCAAATTTGACTCAAATCATCTTCAGACTGTCCTGACACACAGTTATGGATTTCGTGTCAATAGACAAAAATGTTTTCGTACAGCTCCACCACAAATTTTAGACTTGATGCTCTGAGTCTGACTCTGAGGCTGTATCTCTGTGAAGCTCTGACATAATGACACCAAACTTTGTGTGTGTAACCTCACACTGAACACACCACATTGATTTGATAACCTATTGGCCACCTATTGGTCAAAAGTGATAAGCCAATAAGTTGTATTATTATTGGTTGTATTTATGATTTTTGTTAGCCATTTCAACTGATATCATCCCAAAATGGCTTTAATTACCCATTGTTGTAGTCGGTCTGTTGCTCCTTGCTGTGCTTAGCTCCTCATTCTGCCTCTTTAGTGCTTGGCCCCGCAATTGCTGCTTGCAGCTATATTTATTATTATTATTATTATTATTATTATTATTATTATGTTATTTTATGTTAATTGTTATTTAACTAATAACAATTTATCACTTAATCTATGAATCAAATAGAATGTTCATTAGTTGCTAATGTAGTAATAATTAATTAATGGTTTAGTTCTTCATGAATTATACATTAACTCATGACTATCTGTGCATTAATTAAGCATGAATTATTAAAAATATTAAATATTTAAAAAAAACAAAACAAATGGAACTCAAAAAAAACAATTAAAGTGTGACAGTGGCAGTGGGTGTGGCTAGTCATACAGCTCTTCCCTCATCGTTCAGCTCCTCCCCCACATCATCATAGTCTGTATTAAAAAAGGAAAAAAGCTGTTTAACGTTATGACTGCATCAGTATTTCAAACTGAGTTCATTTATTTTAAATCAGCAAATTCGTAATAAAATAATTTCATAGTTTTGTGTCTGTAATATGTACTAATAATTAATAAAGTGTGTTCTTAATATATAATGCTTTATACATTTAATAAATGTAGAAAATATAAGGCAAAAATGTTACCTAACAGGTTTCTCACATCTTCATTGATACTCCACGCATCATCATACTCCTCCTGATCTCCCTCTTTACAAATGTACAATAAAAATCATTTTAAATTGAATACACCTTGATCTTGTGTCATATCATAGATCCCTGTCCACTCATGACAGACTGTTAGATTACGACTGATAAAGCCATTATGATTCATTAATGGTATAAACGTGTTTGATATATCATTGAAAATTAAGTTATATCAGTAACAATTAAGTTCTGCCTGACTCACCTGTTACACTGTGAGAGCACTGTCCATTAATGATGACATCATCATAATTCTCTGTTGGGTCCACTACACACACACACACACACACACACACGTTTGTTTTTGTGAATTGTGGGGACTTTCCATAGACTTCTATAGATTTTATACTGACCAAACGATATTGTCTATCCCCTAACCCAACCCTAACCCTAAACCTAGCCCTCACAGAAAACATGTTTGCATCATTACACTTTCAGATAAACATCATTTACTATTTTTAATAATTTTTTAACATTGTGTCAAAAATTTCAGGTTTTACTATCCTTGTGGGGACATTTGGTCCCCACAATGTAGCAAAAACAAGTACACACACACACACACACACACACACACAGCATTATAGGCTCTTAAGCTGATAAAACAGCATTTTATTATATCTGAGCTGGCCTTCACCTTAAAGAAATTAGATTAAAAAAAAAAAATCACCTTTTTCAGTACCATAGTTTTGTCCACTGGTAATGACATCATAATATCCCTCTGGTGTGTGGTCTACAAATGTAACATGAAACCAATGCTGAGGCACTTAAAACAAAACTGAATGTACTGTATATATTACTATGCACTTTGCAGAATTACAGAGAGAGAAATACAACTTAAGTACAGAAGAGCATCAGCACCTGTCTCACAGTCTGGTATAAGTCCACCAGTGAAGATATCCTCATATATTGCTGGTGTGATCTCATTCACCCTATCTTCTAAATCCAAACAAACACATATGTCAGTGTGTGTCATACATTTCCTTAACAGTTGTGAATTTCATGGTTTGCATTTATATAATTCATTTACTGTGTTTGCAAATCATGTCTCTAACCTGTGAGAGGCTCAGCAGCATCTTCAGAGATGAGACTCCCTGTTAAAGGTGAAAAGAACAGTCAGAAACATGTTCATCATTACTAACAGACTGACAGACCCTTCTCTCATGATGCCTCACCTCTATGAGTACACTGATTGTGCCTGTGATAAATTTCCTCATAAACTGGCTCAGTCTGAGACCGAGTTCTGTGAAGTCCTGTGTACCAGTCAGCGAGAGCTGTGAGTGTAAACAGACAAACCTGCTGTCAGTTCACAACACATGACTGATCACACACTGAATAAGACACAATATGACAGTCTCTGAATCTCTCCTACCTCTCCTCATCACTCTGTTCTGCTGAATCAGTATAAGCAGTGGCACTAAGAGCAGTAAGAGCACAACTACCAGTACAATCACAAGCACTGGGGGGACGGAGAGTGTTTCTGAAAAAGTGACTGATGTTGAGCGCACTGGAGGAGAAGCTGATGTTGTTGTGGCAGGAGTACTGGGCACTGGCAAATCTGGCAAAACAAACATATACACATTAACAATCATGCAAATGATTGTCAGTGACACACATTAGAACTGAAATGATCCAAAAATGTTGTTGTGACCTGCACAGTTGAGTCTAACATGTTTCTTGCGGGAGCAGTCAGTGTGGTTTTTTAGGGAGAGAGGACAGTCCCACAGGTGAACCTCATTCCCTCGGCACTCGACTTTGTTCATCCACACAACACCTTCACCAGCACCAAAGACTGAATTCCCATCAGCCCTCAGTGCTGCTCCACAACCCAGCTGCCTGCAGACCACCTGAGCATCGCTGATGTCCCACTGATCATCACAGACTGAGCCCCACACAGTGTTATGATACACCTCCAGCCTCCCAGAGCACCGGCCCTCCCCTCCACTCAGTCTGAGAGGAACATGATCTAAACACACATATCAAACAGCACTAACCAGCTTTAGCACAACATTTACAACAAAAAAAAACTATAAAGAAGGAAGTTAGAGGTCTTTAAAGTTGTTATTAATTTAAGGTGGGAAATAAATAATACAGTATTTAACTGCACATATACTAAATATGCTGTAATCAATTTGAGCAACACCTCCAATTTTTCTGACCTCCAATTTTACACTGTCTGCATCTGGTTTATTCTTTGAGGTTTGTCACAGAAATAAATCTTTTCAAAGATGTGTCAGCTAGACAGTGAAAAGTAATAAATATTTCAACCAGTCTGTTGTAACAAACTTACTTGAACACTGTCTCTGGTGAGATGATGTTGAACATGTCAGACGACTCCGCAGAGACTCGTGACTTTCCTCCTCTTAGATTATAATATAATCAGTTTCATAAATAATTTAAAATAATTTATTGATTCTTTCAGAATTTATTTACTACATTTATTTAAAAAAAACTAACTTTATATTTATGGAAATATCAATGAATTTAAATAGTTTTAAATCTTACCTGAGCAGGTGATCTTGGCCACCTCATTATCACAGTTATTCTGTCCCCAGGATGAAGATGGACACTGCCATAAAGTGGAGTCATGTCGTCGACATTTTAAAAAATCCAGCCAATTATGAGGCTTTAGTCCCACAGAATTACTGGGTTCACTGCCAGATCTTCCACAGTTCAGCTCTTGACAGATCAGACTCACTGTGTCTCTGTCCATCTTGTTGTAACATAAATTTCCCCAGGATCCATTGTAGAAAACCTCCACATTCCCTTTACAGCCCTCAGTTAACCTGATCTCTTTAAACTCTAGATGGAAAAGAATGGGAATTAATTAAGTAAAAAAAATAACAGTTCATTTAGCGCTCTTAAGAAAAAAATAATTTAGAAATTTTATTTTAATGCCAGATGATGAAACAGTTTCAATCATAAATAGATCAAAATTTTATAATTTGCAGTTGAAAGAAATCTTTGTCACGTTGTGTGTTTTGGAATGAATAGTCAGCAGCAGAGTTGCACCTCTGAGTAAGGAGAACTTTGCTGAGACTGAAACTTTGTAGAACAGTCCTGTATTTCTACACCACGAAAAAATATATGTGCATGGACTGTTAATGGAACTTCCAGAATTCAGGAAACGCATAAGAACAGTTTTCAACCTTATTCTTAATGTGTATAATGCAAATACACTGGATATTGTTATTTATTAGTCACATACATAGGTTATTAAAAGGTTATTGTTTATAATTTTGTTCACTCATTACCTGAACACAGGACTCCTACATCCTCCTTGTGTTGACAGTCATGTTTTCCCCAGCCTGGAGAAGAGCAGCTCCACAGGGACGTCTCATTCCCCTCACACTTCACCTCATCCAGCCATATGGGTCCAGAACCAGGACCAAACCAGGTTGGTACCTGCTGGTTACGGAGGACCACTCCACACTGCAGCTGTCTGCACACCACATG